>JAAAKE020012018.1:0-10809 GCA_010014785.2 Anisolabis maritima
GACAGGCCCAAAGTGTCATTGATGTTTTTCGTTTGGCAATGCCAATTTCCTTGATGACTTTACGATGCTCAGGAAATGCACCAGACACCTCTTTATTTCCACTTTCTTTCCTAATTTGTTCCTCTATTATTTCGATTTTCGTTTACATTTTTTTTTTTTTTGCATATTTCGCCACCTCCTACACCTTTGGAAAAATTCAATCCTCTTTTAAGATTCTCTATTACAAGTTTATTATGTTAACCATTCCACTTATAATAAGCTTTCAGGTCTATTTGTCATTTAAAACCTTAATTATTTTACACATTTTTTAATTCAATGTTTACCTTGATAAATGTATGAATTTAAGCATCATCTGGTTTTAGTCTCACCTTCCTGGGATTATATTACAAACATTCCAGAAATAGCTGTTGGCTGTTAAATTATTTATATCATTCCAATACGTGTAGTGTTGTTAAACAAAATTCCCAAGAGTATTTTCTACGTAGGTGTTGGACGATTTTGGGTAGGCGTTTGGGGCATCTCCCCACCCTAGTCCCATTTTGCGTTTTCATCAATGAAGTTGCCCTGGGATGTGACGTCAGCGATGACGCAAACCTTCATTCTCTTCCCCCTTAAAGCCTTTTCATTTGTAAAAGAGAGGGATAGAAAAAAGAGAAACTTTTTGAGAATTCTTCTACTCTAGCAAAAACTTAATTTTATTTCTTTCTATTTCTTTTTGATCTTATAAAAAAAATAATTTGTTCGAAATTCTAAACTCTTTCAAAGATAAAAATTCATCATAAATAAATAAAAAAACATCGTAGCGAACCGTGTCAGGATTCTTTTGTGCTAGATGGGAAACTAAAAATTTTTTCTTTTTGAATTCGTTTTATTTTTGTCAATCAGATAGATAAAGATAATGAAATTACAAAAAAAAAAAAAAGAAATTGAACTGCTACCAAAATATGTTTTAGGTCCTCTGAGTCCATTTAATTGTATGTGTGTTGTAATTTCTTTCGACCACGATAACTTAAAAAATAATTTCGAAATCTTGCTCACATAAATTGGTCTAAATACCGAGAAGTGAATGATTTTTGGAAAATATCGAACCAAAGGGATCCTCAAGGATGTACATATTTTTTTTTTGGATAACATATAGTTTTTTTATTTTTTATTTATATATATATATATATATATATGACCTCCCGAGTAATATGATATACAACACGTGAATCTAAATTGGTTGCAACTTTGTTACTATTATTTGTTAGTAAATAGTTGGTAAAATTAAGCCTCGAATTAGGCCAATTCCCTAATTTTGGAATTTAGTACAAATTTCATTTTAATAATTAATAATAATTAATAAGTTTTTGAAGTCATGCATGGCGATAGGCCAATTTGAAATAAACTAAACCTTCTTATTTAATCCTTTGGGTATTTTATAAAAGTAAAAAATTTATTTAACTATGATAGTAAATCAAATTTAATTTCACTTAATTTTTATTTGAACATAATTTTAAACAGAAACGATTTTCTCTTTTTTCCAGAGAGTTTCAGCTGTTTCCAGCAGATATATAATATTGCAGTGTCTTGAAGAAGAACGTTAAGCAAAAAAAATCCGAACTACTTTTTATCGAACCACTCTTAGATTGACCTTTTGATATATAATGCTACTTGCCCACTTCACCTGATCAAAAAAGTCAAGTTAACGAATACTACAATGGTAAGTAGATCGGCTAAAGGAATGTATTCCTTGATTGTAAAATTCTTTAGACTATGTAGCAATTTTTTTTCATTTTTAATATATAATTTTGTAGTAATGAAATTAATATCGATTTAAATTTGATTCATCTAAGGATTTTCCCCTATGGCATTTCCTATGATCATGAAATTCTTCTTTCTTAAAAAGTTTTCTTTGTAATTTAATAGCTAAAGAATTCACCCAAATAATTAAGATTTTAGGCTAATAACTTCTCTTTCATTCTAATTCTAATAGTTTCTATTCTTTCTTACCTTAAAGAAATTTAATTTAATTTAATTTTTTCTTTTAAATTAATTTGATAATAGAAATTGCTTTTTATTTTTAGAAAGGCTTTTTATTTTTCACCAAAATCATATATATAACATACCTTAGTTGCCAAAAGTAGTATGACTATCGTTCGCCCACGAGTTAGGTGACACTTCTGTCACACGCACACTAATATCTAGTCCGTGTGAAGGTCGTCTCTTGTCAAAGAACAATAGAGAAAAGCGAAGGAAAAAAGCAAAAAACCTTTGGATCATTTTATTAATAAATTCAACTATTTTATTTTCAAGTAATATTCTTATAAAATATATTCCAATATTATTCAGAATAAACCTCATAATTTTGAACGAAAGTTCTTTATCAATACTAATTCTTTTTGGATAATTTCTAAAAATGTACTCTATTATAATTTACATTTGGAAATGCAAAATAATTACTTCTTAGAGAAAATAAAAATTAATTTTTTAAAATAACATTGATTTAATATTTTATAAAATAGCCTAAATAAATATATATTATAATAATTGTTAAAATTCATTTATTTATCACTCCCTATGTAATTATATCGAAAATATTTTTCTATATATAAAATTTAATATTATATTTAAAAAATAATTTGTGATATAAGGAATTGCTTATTATTAAGTTTAATATGTTTACATTATTTATTCTATTCCTTAAAGAGAAATATCTTTTTGGGACTTATAAACTTTAAACGATACATAAATTTGGTTATTACGATATAAATTATCCAGACATATTTATTTATATAATTTGTTATGCAATTGATTTAAATAAATTTTCATCGGACTGCCTGGGATCTGAACCCACACTCCTAGTAGCTTCTAAGGTTATCAATATTGACAATGTCAATATCTTTAACTTCTCTGCCATTGGGGGATATTTATTTTAGTTGTATCATATTTCTAATTTGATTAAAACCTTAAATCAGGTTAAATCTATATCAATTTAATCAAATTAGAAATGTTATACAAATAAAATAAATGCCGGCGGGCCAGGCCGGAGAGGAGGAACAGCCACTGAGATCAGTGTCAAAAAGGAAGGCCAAGACTACAGGCCTCCTAGAATCACGAGTGCTGAACATCCTCGAAAGCCATCGATATATATTTTTTCAAAATAAATTTGTCAAAATGGCCTCAGCAGTCGATAAAGACTTATAATTAAAATAAAAAATAAATATAAGAATTAGAATAAACATTGTAAACATAATAAATATTGTAACATAGCAACTCTTATCTATTTATCTTACAACTCTCCTCACAATTCAATATAATGTTAAATTTCATATTATATATAGAAAAATATTTTTCTCAGGCTCATTTGCTAGCCTATCAACAACCTCCACTTGTTAATGCTGTCTCTATTGAACCCTCGAACTATCAAGATTTAAATAATGACCAAGAAGAGAATTTATTGGCTAGATGAAATAACATCTTGCCGAGTAAGTTCAGAAATTAAGCCTAGATTTTTAAGAAGAGAAAGGATACTTATCAAATCTACTAGAACTTTCGAACGGCTAAATATAGTTTGTATTTTAAAGGTCCGTCAATGGTGTCTTGATTACTTACCCCTGGATCAGTCCTCTTGAAGAGATAAGTTCTTCACTCAAAATTTGACACATTAGCAGATCAAGGATGAGACAAACCCTCACAATGCCAATATTAGATTTAATGACGGTTGAGAGCTTGTATATCAGATATATTAGTCGTTAACTAATGATTATGTTTATAAAAGGCCTCTAAACGCAACGCCCTCAGAAAAAACTTCAAATGATCAAGGACCCAAAGAAGTATCGCAAGATAAACTCCCTCGGTCCCAACCACTCAACTGCAACGAAGTTCATGATGATAGTCACCCAGAATTGTCTCAACTCCAATTAGATTTGTCTCTCGCTGACCCGAATTTGTCACAACCTTCACCGGATTCTTGTCCAGAATTGTCGCAATCTGTACAGATTCGACTAGCCCTTGCTCAGATTAGTCTCTTTCAGAATTATCTAGTTTCCATCTATCTTCATCAGGCTATCACACCCTTGGCTTGAAACCTACGAATCCCTCAATTCTAATCAAGAGACAGTTCCGGCGAAGCTCTAGAGTTAGAAACCCGCCCCGATACTTGAATGACTACATTAAATTAAAAGGAATATAGGTTACAATATTTATTATATTTATAATTTCTTATATTCATTTGATTTGTATTACATTTCTAATTTCATTAAAGTCTTAAATCAGGTTAAATCTATTTCATTGTGGTAGGAAAATGGATTGAAATAATTATAACAAAAAGAGACAAGCCATCCAATTCTTATTGGATGTGTTTTAATAATTTTATTCCTCAGCTTTGGGATTAAAGGACGCATGTCTGTCTTAAATATCAATGATATATTTTTATTACTAAAAGATATAACAATTGAAATTTATTATTTTCTAAGAAATAATTATTTTGCAAATATTTATTACATTTACAAATGTAAATTATAATAGAATATATTTTTAGAAATTATCCAAAGAGAGAAGTGATAAATTATTTTAAGATTATAATGTTTATTCTGAATAATATATAATATTTTTATTTATATATTACTTGAAAATAAAATAATTGAATTTATTATTAAAATGATCTTAAGGATTTTTGCTTTTTCCCTTCCTTTTTTCTCTTTTGTTCTTTGACAAGGATTGACCTTCAAACGGACAAGACATTAGTGTCCGTGTGACAGAAGTGTCACCTATCAAGTACAAGTAGCTCAGGGTTTTTAAATTTTCAAATTGTGGGCCGTATTAAATTAAATGGTAAAAAAGAAAGGGTTGCATTTAATTTGCCGTATAAACTCAAAATCGGATTAGTGTTAACCGGGTTTTTGTATTTTAAATCTTTATACATGTCTAATTTTGTTTTCTATTTATAAATAATAATAATAAATAGAGAGTGGAGGACATTTATTTATCGATGAGATTCGCTGTTCCTATCAATATTATCTAGTTCTAATAATATTTATTTGTTCACATATAATATATAAAAGTGAAATGATGGTCTAAATTTGTATTTTCTTTATATATATATATATATATATATATATATACTGGTATATACTAGCTGACCCGGCAATGCTTCGCAATTGCTAGATTTTAATATATATATAGATAACTTTTTATTGGAAAGAGATATGGATGCAAAATCATCACAATTAATATTGAACATTAAGAAACTTATAAAACATTAAAAAATTGAACATTACGGAACTTCACAAAATTTAACCTTTACTTTATAAAAGTCAGGATGTAAAATATCCAATTGTCAAAACAACAGTACTACCTATCGGATTTAATTCAAACCACTCTCTAAACACAGTAGTCGGTTGAAAATAGAAAGAGATATCTCAGTAGTTTTTGCGTCTATACATACATTATGCTTATACGTAACCATAGAAACAGATTCAGTTTTCTTAAATAAAAAAAAAAATAAAAAACAAACATTTAGGCCCCTAACTTCCTTTCTACTAGTCAGATCAAGGATTTCCCTAGATTTAAGGATAATCAAGACATGATTATTAAACCTTCTCCGAACATCGCGGGCCATTTTGGAAAAAACAGCGTGTAAATCAGCCCAGTAGTTTTTTAGTCTATAGCGGACACACAAACGAAAAAACATTCCATTATATATATATATAAAATATGCTATAATTTTACGCGACATTTTTCTTATTTTGTGAAAATTGGGGAACTCTATTTAGAACTATTCAGGATGAAATATTTTCTAAATATTCACAAGAAATAGGCAACCACCTCCACACACAAGCTTCTTAGATAGTTTTTTCTAAACACCGGCCTCGAATCTCTTTGATTAGGTGTTAAAAGATGATAAAAAACTAGATTCTATGTCTAATTATTTTTCAAAAATAATAAAATTCACCAATGTAATTTAAATAAATTTTGGAAAGGTAAAAAATGAAGAATGCCGCCTATTTTATTTCATTCTGACTTATATATTTATATAAATAATTATTTTGTTGCATATATTCATTTTTTACCTTTCCACAATCTACACAGCCATACAATTTCATCTTAAATAAATTTTATCGCTTAGGCCGGTATTGATTATTAGATCATGAATTAAGAACTTTACCTCTGCTCCAAGGAAAAGTGAGCTTTGCCATTGTAAAATGAATATTTTAATAAACAAGGCATGTCTGAGATAAAATGACATCAATAAACTTATTATTATTATTTTAGCTGAATCTATATTAAAAGTTGCAATAATCATAGGTATTTGTAGAAAATTTCATAAAAATCTGTTTAACAGAATTTTCCCTGACCACTGACCAACATTATGCTCAAGACATGATTATTTTACAAATAGCATAATTCGAAAAGTCAAAATTGGGATGATTACCAATCTCCCTTTCTACATGAGCCGTTTAAGCGATGAACCTGTAAGGGTTGTATGTTGAGAAATCTCTTTATTTAGGTTAAATAAAATTTATATTTTAAAAATATCAAAAGGTCAGTTATTTTTAAGTTAAATGATAAATGAATCTTTTTAACTTTATTAATATCTCGTTCTTTTTTAGTGAGTGATTCGATTAATTTGATAAGACTTTTATGAATTAATATATACACGTTTCAACTGTTGCAGTTGTTCCACTATCTTACTTATCTTCAAATTGGTTTGGCTGACGTAAGAGGAAATTATTCTCCAACCTTTGCATGTTTTCAGTTTCATGACCTATGGTTTATATTTAGAATTTCCTTAATTTAAAACTATCAAACTTAGAGAAATTATATTTAAATATAAATTTAAGCAACAGCTGGATGACTTATATTTAAAATGATAGTTCTGCTTGTCTTTAATCAATTTCTTAAATAATATTCTCTCTTTTCTCTTGAAACTCTTGAAACAAAATTAAATTGAATCAAAGGGTTCAATGGGTCCAAGTTTTTGTTTTGAGTTAGCTAACGAAAAAAGGATAGTCTCTCTCTTTGAAAAAATGACGGGCTTGCGCTAACAAAAGATGATCCTCGATGCTTAGCTTACTATTTTGCTTCCTAGTTTAATCTGAGAAACAAATCTAATAGGGAAAAGGAAAAGGCGAGATATATGAATGGTTACTGGTTTTTTTATCTTGTCATTCGGATTTTTCTTTACGCAAGTCTGATGGTATTTTCGAAGATTTTTCTCAACATTATCTAAAATAATATTATTGATTTTTTCTACATAAAATAGGTATTAAAGATTATTTACCAAAATGCGTGTACTTAATTTCATTTTCTTGGATTTACGTTATTTTCAAGACTATAAACTATCCTCATACTCTTTGGCCAACTCTCCCTCATTTGTGACTGAGATGGGCAGGGTTGTTTCGTTCATTTACAGTGATAGTTTATGTTTTTTCCATGGAACAGCATATCTACCATTATTAAACGAGCTAATCTTGTATATATGTATGTATGTTTCTGAAAAATGACTTCAATGATTTTGATGCAATTTGGTGTATTTATTAATTCGGGCGAAAGGAATCGATTGCGCTAGGTCTGCTCTTTGGGAAAAAATTTAGAGTGTTTCTGTTTGGAGGATCTTACTTTTTACGCATGATTTTATTTTTGCTAAGTCTAATTGCAAAGGTCCTAGCTGTTCTATGGCACTGCTTGGAAAGATGACGGGATATGGAGCTATTTTATACTCAACTTTTTCTTTCTTGATATATCTTGCTTAATTACGAATTATTGTGCAGAAATTACAATTATTTATATGATATGTTGGCTCTCTTCAAAGTATATGGATGCACGTTTGTTTTTATTTGCCCACGTAAATTCAAAGAACAAGAAATGCAGCAAAAGTGAAGCATCTCTGTTTTATCTTGATTTATTTTAATACCAAAATAGTGGTGATAAGGTGTCATCAGGAGTGGACCTTTTCTGAACGTCATATATCACATTCCCACCCATGCATAACAAAAACTGATTTGTTTAACCATTTGCGTGGCATTCTAACTTTTCAAGTTGAGTATGAACACAAAATAAAACTTCAATGAACTAAAGATTCACATCCCGTCTCAGCTTTCCCAATCTCTATATTTGCCTTACGAACTCATTTACCATTCGCTCATACATCCATATGCTTTATTTCCTAAAACATCATAAATAAATGGACTATACTTCAACAATATGAACTAACTAAGCTTTGTTAATTTCAGAAACATTTTCATTCCTGACCAGTGTCATAGAAAATTGTGAGATTTATTTTAATTTTTAATTCTTTAATTGTAAAGCATGAACTCTGAAACTATTTGACGGATTTCATAAGGATAGAGAATTCTCCCTTTTAAGCGAGGTTTTATTTTTGGAAAACTAATTGAGGGTGTTTACAACTAAAAAATTCCAAAAATTTTATTAGTCTTTATTAATTATTCTTTAAATAATTAAAATTAATTACACACTGGCTTTAAGGAGAATCAGAGCAAAGATGAGACTGTTGTGAATGGATCCAAATTGGAAAAAATGGATATCATAGGGGGCACGGCACAGCTATATTTAAAAAAGTTGAAAATTTTTATCAAAACTAAAAAAAAGAAAAATAATAAATTCCAAATTCAAACTTTATATAAGAATTTAATTTTCTTTTCAACTAAAACCTGATTGACTATTTAATCTTAACTTTAAGGAACTTTTGCTATTTTCAAGAAATATTTGAATACTTGAAAAACATTAAATTTCCCACTGGAATTGATCCTTTTTATCGAGGCTACGTAAAGTGATGACATTTACCAATAATCCTCTCTTTCTAATTCTTTTGTCTTTTTTCCACTTGAAATGCACTGGAATGTAATGAGAAATTCCTTTTAAAAGGCAGGAGAACAGGAAGATATTTAGAGCAGAGAGGGATTATAATTAGATAGGGAAGAGCGATAGAATTCAATGAATATCGGTTCATTTTTTCTATTATTTTATATATAGAGAATATATATTATCAAACTTATCGAGGATAGCGACGTCTGTTATTCTTTCATACTCTAATATTAATAATTATAATATTACTTCACACATTACGCTTAAGAATAGTTATTTTCAAAAAAGTTGAGTGTTCCTTGATCAAGAATAGGTCATTGAGAAACATTAAAAATCCATTGTGTACAGATGTGAAAACAAATAAAAAAAATTACTTTCTCAATGGATTATGGTTGCTTGCTCTCCTTATTATATTATTTAACCCAACTTCTTTTGCCCAGAAGTTGGAATTTATATACTCACCGAAATGACAAAATTAATAAAATTAAATAGGAGAAAAAATTTATCTTATTTATTTAAATTAATTAACACTTTTGGGCATTTAGAGTTGGGTAATTGCCGAAATGACCTGACTATATATTCAAGCATAATCCGTAGATGTGCTCTATACTTTTTGTAAGCGATCTGATAAGGTGGATTAAATGCCCATCATTTCAAAATCTTTCTATACAAAGAGGGGAGGGGTGTTAAACGATACGTCATTTTGAGTTGTGTTCATATCTGTCTTCAGTTAATCCCTTCGACAAACTACAAAAATTGCATGTTTCGTTTTCTTTATTTAGCTTTTTATTAGATTGCAGAAATCTGCAACCAGGTCCCTAGTATTAATAAAATAAATTTTATCGGTCTATCTGGAGATTTGACTTTAATATTTTACATGTTGATAATGTGACCACAAGGGTCATCCATCTTAACTTTGTTAAAAATTAGAAAAGTAAATATGTTAAAGGTTGAAATGAAATTATTTTTGAAAGGAATCAATAAAATGTTTCTTCGGTATATTTTTAGAAATAAATAATCAATAATAACCTTATGATTCAATATAAGAAATACATTTAAAAAGGATTTGACAGATGGAAAAATTATCTCCTCCTTTCAAGAGCTCTGGATCGAAAAGGTGAAGGAAATTTGAACAGGAAAAATCAATCTATGAAACCCCTTTCGACCAACTCAACTCATTCAACTTTTCTCAAAAAATATATTGACTATTTAATAGCAGGGATGGGCAAAATCCTTTCAAAAATGATCTACATCTGATCCGCAAATTTAGGGAAGGAAAATGATCGAGTATTTCCTTTGAAATCTCGACATCGATTTTTTTTTACAAAACTTTCCCTATTTTTTTTATTACATATATATGGTAAGAGAAAGTAAGAAAATTGAATATAAGATAATAAACATACTTCATAATAGAGAGAAAACTGAAATTTTATTTAATCTCTTTGATGTTTTTCCCATTTATTTATTATTGTTTATTTAATTCATTTTTCGGACGGGAATTGGACGAATTTAAAATAAATTTTGTGTGGTGAAAATTCTTCTGATGACCTTTATTTTAAAAATATTTTGTAAATATTTAACTTG
Source organism: Anisolabis maritima (assembly GCA_010014785.2). Classification (NCBI taxonomy): domain Eukaryota; kingdom Metazoa; phylum Arthropoda; class Insecta; order Dermaptera; family Anisolabididae; genus Anisolabis; species Anisolabis maritima. Next base: position 10,393 of record JAAAKE020012018.1, read on the forward strand.
AAAAGTTCGTTATTTGTAGTCTCTCTCTCTGTACGTCAGAGAATATCAAAATTTTGACTTAGGATTCCGGTAAAACATAAAAAATGAATTACAAATCGGTTCACGGCAACAGGGTCAAAACGGCCGGAATTTTTACTAAAAATCAAGTTGTGCTTAGATTCGGATACCAGCTTCTATAAATCCACACTCTTATTTTGATAGTGTTGCGAGCGAAACTAGCAATTTGTTCAAATAGGAGTAGCTCTTGGGCTGATTCAAGTTCGTTGCGACAATGCAACCAATTCCCAAATGTTTTATATTGAAATTTTTTTTTTTTTAATTCAATTAATGACAAGATATTTATTTATCCACACAACATAACCTAAAAATAAACATGACATGACTTGATAGGGTTGAAGAGTGTCCATATGATATCCT
>JAAAKE020012029.1:0-10809 GCA_010014785.2 Anisolabis maritima
GACCTAAAAATTATTTTATTTCTACTTTCGATTTTACTTTAGAATACAATGTTTCGGCTACAAATTTTGCCTTCTTCGTGTCTCACAAGCGTTAAAAATCATCTGTACACAAATAATCTCTGAGCATGTGTGCTTTTTTAAAGTGGTTTAAAAGACAATCTTTGTCTACAAGTGATTTCTAAAACCTGAAGACTGAAACCACTTAGATGCCGAAACGTTGTACTCGAAAGGGTGAAATAAAATTATTTTTATCATAGCAAAGGCTGTTGCACTTTTCTTTCATTTTCAAACTATAAAATTCCAGCATTTTTTCTTTAAACCAATGGTTCTTAACCTTTTTACCCTCGCAACCCCCTAAATATACTAAATATAAAAATATCCTAAATCGGCACCCCTAAGAGTGCGGCCCCTCTGTTAAGAATTGGTGCTGTTCTCTTGCTGCTCATTTCTTAAATAATTTTTTATATTGAATATAATATTATATAGTTTTTTAATTTTTATAGTGGTGTGTAGAAGAGTGCATAGAAGTTTTTTCTCTAGAAGCAATAAACACTAATAATTCACGACCACTACGAATTCATCGTTTAAATTATTATAATTATTTATTTTATTCAAAGCAATGGCGGAACAACAAATATTTGACCCCCAGGAAAAAAAAAACAACTTATATTTAGTTATATTTTTATTACAATATAATTCCATAAGTAAGTCAAAAAACTTGATATTTCCTAGTCCTTTTAGAGAAATTTGTGACGTAATCGATAAACTATGATAAAAATTATTATATTTTTGCTTGTCTTGTTGTCAAAGATAATTTTATTAGATTATTTTTATTTGATTATTGCTCCAGTAGCAAACAAATTTTCCATTTTTAATTCGCAGAGGTCATTTAATTAAGTAAATTTTGTTTAGCCATTCGTCAATTCTGGTATCGCCTGATGTCTCCATTCATTAAAACTCACGTCGTACGAGTCTCGGAAGGAAATTTAAGAGGTCGGGAAGTTGTTTCTATGCACACTGGACAAAAATACTTCAGCTTCCAAGGCATTCCTTATGCTAAACCTCCTATTGGAACCCGGCGTTTTATGGTGAGCAATCTATGAATAAATATATATAAAATGAATATTATAAACTAATAATTTATTTTTCAATTATTTGATTGGGCTGAAGTTTTTATTGCAAGGATTTGATTGAAAAAATGCTCAGATTTTTTATTAAAATAAAAAGGCTGAGGATTTTTTTTTATCAAATCTTTGCAGTAAAAATATTAATATATTAAAAAAAATTCAATATCATCGATGTCTGTGGAAATTTTTCTTCCATGTTATTATTTGAAAAGGGGGAGGAGGAAGAACCCCTCGATCGGCCACTCCTAAATCCTAAATAATCAACTGTTATGTCTATTTGATTTTTTTAGTATTTTAGGTTCTTTTATTTTCATTAATAAATAAAGTTCTTGTAAGATCATTTAAATATTAATTTGGATTAATAGGCTCCAAAGATTATACAAGATTGGACAGTCCTGATTGTGAAACTTCCTTCCTTGCTTATTAATATGCTTATATTATTTTTTTCCTTAACATTTTGCGGATAAAATAAAAATAAAATAGTAATATAGTAGTAAAAATTCCACATTAACTTTCTTCTAGAATCTTTTTTCCATTATGAATTTTATTTGTTTTTTCTTCAATTTTTGGTGTGGGGGGGATGGATAGCTCCCATGTTAGTTTAATTTAATGAAAACTCTCGAGATCCTCCAGGAGCGTGGCTTATAAAGAGAAATTGGTAAAATAAATTAAAAGATATAGCTCTCGACGGCCCTGATCATACATAATTTGCGTTCTTTATTTATGTGATATTTATGAGAATATTTTTTCGTTCACAATGTGAATGACTTGTGAATAAAATATAATAATTAATAACATAATTATAAAAATAAATAAAATGACTTCTTGAACTGATAATTTCTATTGGCATGTTTGTTTGTCTTTAAAATAATGAGATAGTGAATAAAATTGATTGTCATTCATATCTCAGCAAAATTTTAAAATCCATTAATAAACAGAGGATGAGGAAATTGACAAACAAAAATTCACTTCCCGGTGCATCGCGCAGTGATGGAACCTATCATACTCCAGCGCCGGTTTTCGGATCCCACTAACCAATTTCGGCATTTAATAATTTGAGAGTTAGGGACCTTTTTCCTCACTCCTGCTTCTCTTATCCGATCTAATTAAAATATGTGTTTTTCCTTCTATTAACAAAATAAAAGAATTTAAAGAGGAATTTAAAACAAAGTTTTAGAAATTATCTAAAAGGCGTTATTTTTGAGCGGGAGGAATTAGGAGAAAACCTTCTTCATTTGGGATTATTGTCTTAAACAAAAAATAAAATTTTTAGATTATTTTTCTTTGGAGAAATCATTGCCTCTCTCACTTTTAGATGAGATGAAAATTATAAATTTTTTAAGTTTAATTCATTCATCAGTGATTCATTATGATACATGAAATTGTTATCCAATTTATATAAATAAATATGCCTTGATAATACGTATCGCAAATAATATTATATACACCGTTTTAAGTCTATATGGACTCATATGCCGAAAAGAGTAAAAAAAATTTAAAAAAAAAAGACAATTCAAAGTCTCTCATTATATGAAACGAAAAGTTAGGAATTTTATTTATATGATAAAATTTATATTAAAAAATTATAGTAAGTATAGAAAAATTAAATAAGAAAGGGAAGTATAGTTAAGGTATACTTTAATAATAACTAAATAACGATTTTTAAGGTTTTATGGAGCTTTAAAGTCTTTAAATTTTTAAATTTTTAAAAATATTTTTAATAATGTTTTATTTTCAACATATGGGATCCCTAATCAAAGCAATAATAAATAATTACTCTTTATAAATGATATATACATTATAAACGCCTTTTCCGTATACTATCATGAAGAAAACTGCCCTTTAAACGATTTGCAAACAATTTAATAAGATCAGTTTAAAGTAAAATAAATAAATTTTTTTAGTTGAATTATTTGAATTAAGTTGATTATTTGATTATTTTTAGCCCCCTGAACCTCCAGAACCCTGGACTGGAATTCGATCTGGTTTATATGAACGCAATTTCTGTATTCAACCGGATATTGCAGTTGGATTCACCGAAGGACATGAGGATTGCCTCTATCTTAACGTTTTTACGCCACAAGTAAGTAATATTTTTATTTAACAATCTAATGGACAAGGCGGTTGAGAGCTTACTCATATTTAAGTATGGCATACCCAGACTGGGTATGCTCTATGATCTCACTTCTCGGTGGCTCTTAAGAATAGGAATATTAAAAAAATTTTTTTATTAATTATTATAAAATGATAAATTAATCATTAATAGTTTCCTGATATAATTCTATAAAAGATCCCAAATGTGAAATGGGAGTTAATAAATTTTATTTATTGTTTTTGTTTTGAAAGGAATAGATGAAGAAAAGATTTAAATAGTCGTGTCCCTTGGTGGAGAGCTAGAAGTCTGGCTAGAGGTAATATCACGTACCAAAGGTCAGTTCACTTCCCATCCTGAACGACAAAAATTTATTTAAATTATATTGGCTACTAATTAATTTAAATAAATAAGGACGGAGTCTAAATGGCCTCCGATGCCCGAAAAGACTTATCAAAAAGGATTTATATATATTTATGTACGGAATGATATCTCATCGAATTCTTAAAAATTAAAAATATTTATCGTTTCGTTGTTATATGAATTGTTATATGAAATATGCTGGGAAAAAGATTTGTCAACAAAAAATGATTATTTAGGCAACCCGGTAATCAGGTAAGCACTTTTGGTAATTTTCTCCAATAATCAGGCGAATTATCTTATTTATTTAATTTTAATTTTAATTAAGATATACAGGCTAATTAATGTAATAAAATAGAAAGGAAAAAAAACATATTTACAAATTTGTCCCTTAAAAAAGCCAAAATTATATTTATTTTTCACAATATTTTATTATTTATCAATTTTAGAGGAGCAATTGAATGGAATTCAAAAAAAAGTTGAAAGCCTTGTTCTTGGAGCAGAGGTCGCTTCACGTTACAAGGGTCAGTAGTTTCCAGACTAGATAAAATTTATTTAAATGAAATTGGTATCCAATTTATTTAAATAAATATGTACGGAGTCTAAATGGCTTCTGCTGCCGAAAAATTTCGATTCAATTCAAAAATATTAATTATTAATAATTCAGATATAAGTTTATTATATTATAGATATTATTCCTCCACTAATAGTCAGGTTAGATGCGGAGTCTGTCTAAAATAATAAGTCTAAAATAGCTACATGATACATACCTGATTAGGCAAAAGATAGTAATGTGATGTACTGCCACGATTTTTTGTGTATATATATATTCTTCTTTTCAGCATATGGGGTACTATCAATTTTTTCATTTCACATTTAGCCCAAGGGCAATATTTATAAATATTAAAAAAAAATTTAATTAGCAATTAAATCTTGTTACTATTAAGAGTTTATTTATTTTAAGTCATGGCCTATTAGCCTGACCTCAATAAATAAAAAAAAAAAGTTTAAAAATATTTACAGTAAGTTACGATGATTATGAGTCTATCTTTTCTATGGGATTCTTAAAATCTCAAATTGGTTTTCATTTTTGAAAAATTTTGTGCAGACATACAGCAGACAGATTGATTTTTTTTAGACTCAGGGTCTCAAAACTTGTATTTCCATTGAAATCTCGACAACAAATTTTTTACGATTGTATTTTTTCGCTATACTATATATTATATAAAGTATATAAGAGAAAGTAATTAGTAAAAGAAGAACAAGAGTCTGATTAGTGCTGATTTTCCAGCTACCCGGCGTTTCTTCAGGCTCCAAGCGCCTTCCAGTTATGGTTTGGATTCATGGGGGCGGATACACTTATGGATCTGGCAACAAGGACGTCTTTGGACCCGACTACTTGGTCAAACAAGACGTCATTCTTGTCACCTTAAATTATCGACTTGGAGTTTTCGGTAAATTTTTAATCATCATATTAATATTAAAATCACCATACAAAAAAAAAAAAAAAAAAAAAAAAGAATGAAGGAGATGAAAAAGAGAAACTAAATTGTTAAGTTTTCCTGAGTTACTGAGAAAAGAGTCCTATGAGGCGCAGCCTCTCTCCCTCCCTCCTCCTCATCCCTCCAAGCATCTAGAAAGAACTTATTCCTTTCCATTTAGAAGCAGCACCTAACAAGATTCTTTTGAACTTAAAATTCATAAGTTATAGTTCGGTTCCCAACCAAAACAAATAAAAATTATTTAACTTGATAGATAAAAATTAAGAAAAATTTTCCCCTGATTTACGAGTGTTGCCTTTTATATTTCGGGATTGCGCTAAACTAGTGGTGCTGTCGCTTCTACCGTAAAGTTTGACATTTTGACCAATCGGATGGGTAACTCTAAGAAACACGAACGTTGAACGGTCGCCGATAAAGGAATTTTTCTAAATTAATAGAACATTTGTGAAGTCTTATTGGCTCGAATAGGACTATAAATTGATTTTAAAAAAACGGGTTAGCAAGTAATTCGTAGAAATTGCTTTGAATTATGGTATTATATGTAATTTATGGAATGTGCCCCTTGAGGTAGAGAAGTGTCTCTTGTTTCTTATCCACTCACTTCTTGTTTATATTTATATGGCCTTCAATGCCAAAAGACAAAAATAAAAAAATAAATAAATCCTAAAAACAATGAATGAAAAATTGGTAGAATAAAATTTTCTTGACAAATAATGGAGTTGATTTAGCCTAATTGTCAGTGGTTCACTTCCCGTCCTAAGAAATTAAAATTTATTTTAATTATATTGGTTACCAATTAATTTCAATAAATATGAATGGAGCCTGAAAAAACTTTGTGATGAGTTTCCCTCCCTTGGGTACTTAGGCATTTCACACTTTAAGCCATTTGTGCCTCTTATTGGGGAGTGATGGATTTTTTCTACCCCAGGAAGGGAAACAGAGAGAGAGAAGACATTGAACAAAGATTGGATAATTTGGCATAAGCTGGATTTCTTCACTAGTCAGATATTAGATTAGATCAAATATTTAGATGAATTATAATTTGAGAAAACTTTCCTAATTTCAGGATTTCTATCTTTGAATAATGAGGTATTGCCGGGCAACGCCGGTCTTAAAGACCAGTCGATGGCATTCCGTTGGGTCCAGCAGAACATCGGCGCTTTCGGGGGTGACCCCAACAACATCACTCTCTTCGGGGAATCAGCTGGTTCTGCATGTGTAAACTTACACATGCTCTCCCCTATGAGCAAAGGCAAGTTCAATAAAAAAATATTTTATCTTGTTAGGTGAAAAATTTTTTGAACCTCCGGGTCAACATTACAGGATCTTCGATAATTTATCTCTAACGAGTTTATTTTATAAAAAAAAAAGATAAATATTTAAAAAAATGAATTAATCTATGTTATATAATTGGGAAGTTGAAAGTTCATCACACTTAAAAAAATGAATGAAATTATCGCTAAAACCACCGCATTTCAAAAGTCCGGATTTAAATTCAAAGCACAAATAGAAATTTAAAAATAAAAATATAATAAATAATAAAAAAAATGATAAATTAAAATTAAAAGCAGCTATATTTCGCATGTATAGTCAGTAGGAGATGGAATCTTGGAATACTAGTTATGTAGCTGAAAAGAGTTGGGATCAAACCTCTAAAATCGAAAAATATCATCATATTTAATTGAATAAATTAAATATGAAAAAATTATTTTTAATTTTAAAAATTAGAAATCACAATGGGTTTCAAAATAGAATGACAATAAATCAGTAGTTTAATGTTTTCAAACATGCAGCCAGTGGATCGATGAGAATAAATTGTTGGGCCAATAAGAAAAAGAAAAAAATCTATGAAGAACTATTTCTAAATTATTTTCTTTGCCAGGGCTGGATTGGGTTTTTTTTTTTTTGTCACTGGGAATTTTGCGTCGGCCGGCCCACCTAACATAATGTGTTAGTTTATAGGTTTTTAAAAAAAAAGTTAAAAGTTAAGTTAAACATCTTTATTTGTATAAGTATTTTCTTCTTATGAATCTCTCCAAAATGTTTTAGCCACAACAATAATTAATAAATTGAAACAAAACAAAAGAGTTATATGTATTTTTTGTTTTTTTATCTACTTTTGAATCAAACTGATAAGAGGTTTAATTTAATAATAATTCTTATTATCTTCACGATGAGATAGCTGGGTGTCCGTAGATCAGAGATATGTAAAAAGAGAGGAAATCAGCCAGTAGCCGCTATCTAAATAAAACTCTCAAAATGTGAAATTTAATATCGTAAAAAAATTAAAAATATTCAAAAAAATTTTTGAAAACCAATTACAGTAGAACCACGACTTCAGTCATCAGGACCCTCAATTATCCGGACACAAGGAGTCCTTTCGAACCATTTGTCAATTTTTTCAATTTTTCTTGGTTTTTCCGATTTTTGAAAATCTATATTTGAGATTTTTGATTATCCGAATGACCCTGGTCCAAATTAGTGGAGTTTCTATTATATATGGAGTCCAATTTTAATTTGGAGATTCAAATTAAAAGCATTTTCTTTTACATTTTATTATATCAGGTCATATCATGGGAATTAAGAAATAAAAATAATTTCCAGGACTTTTCCATAAAGTAATTGGTCAAAGTGGATCTCCGTTGAACCCATGGAGTATAGAAAAATCCCTCCGGGAACGAACTCTTCGTCTCGCCGAGATCCTTGGATGTCCATCGAAAGATGAATATTTGATGCTTAAATTCTTCCAATCACTTCCGGCTCGAATCCTCGCCCAGAACCAATTCGCAGTTCTCTCAAAAGAGGTTTGTTTGTTTAAACTCTTTATTTTTTTCTGAAAATTATTTATATTAATATATATTCAGGAACGTACGCGATCATATTTGCCATTTATTCCAACTTTGGAGCCTCAAGGACCCGGAGCATTTATTTCGGAAGAACCGAAGAAATTACTAAGGGAAGGAAGATTTGTAAGAGTGCCTTGTATATTTGGGACCACCAACCGGGAAGGACTAGTCTTTTCAAGAGGTAAGCTTATTGTTTACTGAGCCAAATACTTTTCAAAATTCAATAAATAATTTTTTTCTTTTTAGAAATGCACATCAACGAAGGGCTGAAAGAAGCAATTGAAACAAATTTGATCCAAATATTGCCAGAGATTTATCAAGGGCCACTCCAGAAGAACCCTCAATTAAAAAATAATTTCATTAATAGATTGAAAGAAGTTTACTCTAATAATAAAGATCTTACTAACGAACATATATATGATGTAAGAAGATAATTAATTTCCTTTTTTTTTACTTGCTCTTTATTATTTTTAATTATTTCTTAAATTTTTGTTTTAGTTATTTGGTGATGTAATGATTCTTTGTGATATTATAGAAAATATGGAATATTATTCGACAACATTAACGAATTCTTCCCCTCCAATTTATTTCAATCTATTTTCATTTGATGGTTCATATAATTTCCTTAAAATTCTCTCATCGTTGAATGAATTTTCAGGTTGGTTCATTAATATTTCCTAGTTTTATTAATATAATATATATTCACTGGATGGTCGGATATCAGGAGAAAAAAAAAGCAACTTTTATTTCTCTCACATTAATTCAGTCCACTAAGTTCAGGCCCGTCAGTTATTATCATGAATATTTTGATTTTTTTTTAGTTAAATAAATAATATTTTTAAAAATTTTATTTTTGAGAAAATAATTTAAACCAGCGGTAGTGGTGGTGGAAGGAGGGCAAGTGGCTGGAGAATTGTCTCCTATAGCTGATGAGTTCCAGGAATAATGTCCTTTCATGTCGTTATTAAAAGATAAAAGAAAAATTGTGCCTGTAAATTATTGACTATAAATATAAATCGTCTCACTCCCAAAAAAATTGTTCCCTGAATCTGCCTCAGGTTCTCCATTATTAAGCTAGCTTGCGTGAAACTACCAGGCTAGTCCAAGATCGATTGGATTTTACTTTTCAAATATAAACAAAACATTTTCTTCAAAAATGGTGATCATTAATTGTAATTTTTATTTTTTCAGGAGCCTGTCATGGCGATGAACTCGGCTACCTCTTTACAATGGAAATAATGGGCTTTGAAAAACTCTTACATAATTCCCCAGAATACAAGATTATCGAATCTATGACCAAATGGTGGACAAATTTCATGAAAACCGGGTGAGTAAAAATTGAATTAATTTTTAGAAGACAATAACAAATAACTTACTATTTACAAAAAACTAAATAAAAATTTTCTTTTTAGAAATCCTAATTCACCTGATGAATTAGTAAAATGGGAGCCGCTTTCTAGGGAAAAGTTTCAATATCTTGATATTGATATTCAACCCACAATGAAGACGGATTTCTTTACAAAACGGATGGCTTTTTGGGATCAAATAAAACGAGAATTAAAAATTGGAAAATATGAACAAATATGATAGTTATAGGAGGTTCTTCTCCTTAAAGAAGATATTCAAGATATATTTGGAAGTGTTTCCACATTATATTATTATACATTTTTATATTGTTATCTATAAATTTGAAGGGCCGCTATATATTTAAGCCTTTAACTGTCGGTATATTTAACTATTTCATTATTTCTCAAATATATTTAAATATTCAAATATAATTAAAATAGTATTTTGTCATCGAAAATGTTGGTTAAAGGCGACCTCGGCATTTCACTATGTTCACGCAAATTAAAATCCCTCATTAACGACTCCGGTATTTCAAACTTTCGTTTAAGTCGCTTATTGTGTTAAAGGGTTAATATAATAATTTATTTTAATAGGGTCAGGCACCTCTCAACCTGCTCTACTACACGATCCTCTCGAAGGCCCCGATTTCAACTAAATAACTTAATTTTTTAATCACATAATCATAAGTTATTTAAAAAATTTTCAAGTTATTTTATATAAAAGAGACTTTTAAATAAGATGGTACAAAATGTACTATACTATATTAGTCCAAGTGTTTTAAAAGATAGAAGATTTTATTAAAAATAAATAAATAAAAAAATAAAAAAAAAGACAAATATTGTAATTTTTTAAAATATATGATAAATTATTTTTGTACAGTTATTTATTTACTTTTATATATATTAAGGAATATTTTATTTATTTCTGTATATTTTTATATTATTTATTAAATTTTCTAAAAAATAAAAATTAGAAAAAATATTTTTTTAATTATTTTTTTCAAATCTCTCCCCATATTTTCCTGATTCAAAAAATATCTGGAGTGACTAAGTGTACACCAAAAAATTTTCTCTTACTTAATTTAGGCAAGAGAAAGTAATGTGATCTGTTGAAATCTAAATATCGATTTTTTTTTTTGCGATCACTATACTTATATATTTATGAAATATATAGTGAGAAAGTATAGTGATCGCAAAAAAAAATCGATATTTAGATTTCAACAGAAATAAATACGTTTTAAGATCTCCTGAGCCTAAAAAAATGGGCCTCCCAAAATGGTCTGTATGTGTGTGCATGAGTGTCTATGAACAAGATTAAGATTTTTCAAAAACGAAAAAAGGCTTACTTACAAGGCTGAAATTTTATAATTAAGTTAGGTAATCTCGTCGCATGCACCTTGAAGCTTTTCAATAAAATCGGCCAAAGAGTGCTAGTACGGAACTAAACGATGTACTTTTTTTTGACTCAGGATACGTCAAAGCCTTTTAAATCTCAATATCGATTTTTTTTTGTAATAGAAATTTTATCCTTATACA
>JAAAKE020012051.1:0-10808 GCA_010014785.2 Anisolabis maritima
ATTCATAGTCGCCCGCAGACTATATTTTACAGAATAAGTAGCCCCTAAGGGATAAAAGTTTGGCCACACCTGGCCTATGACATTCATTTTTCATTTTGGCCAATTTCTTTTAATTTATATATTAATATATATTAATCAAATTACCAAATTATTTTATTTATTTAATAAAACAAGATACATTCATTACATCTAGAAAATATTGAGAAATGTTAAACAAGTGATTGATTAATCAGCCATTTTTTTCTCCCAAATTAATAGGTAATAGCATAATTAGAGAAAAGGAAGAAATTTAACGTAAAGTCATGAATGAATGATTAATTATTGGTTGAGCAATTAATTGGATTGGTAGGTTGACTAGAAGTATGATAAAGCAAAAAGAAGAATTTATTTGGGAAAAAAATAATTTCCTTAGTAAAGACAAATTATTATTAGAGAAATAGGCACGTTTAAAAAAATTAATTCTATAATATGTAAGCAAAGAGACAAAAAAATTCTGGGTTGTAAACTCCAAATCAAACATATTCAACAGAAAAATTGAGAAATTTTAAATTTTCATAAGAATGGCATTTCTTCACAAATTAGAATTAAAATATTATAATTATAATCACAAAATAGTAAAATTGGAGACTGTAATTCCCTAAGTTGAGACACTCAAACCCTGTACACTGATACTTGAACGCATGCGATCACTTCCCCGGATCGCATGAGTGCAGTGAGTGAGGAAGGATATATTGGTTGCCATTTCCATTTCTAATTTGTTCTTGCGAAGTTCTTAATCTTTTGATTAGAAATCCGGTCAAGAGATTATTTCAAATGTTAAAGAGGGGATAGTTTTCCGGTTTAGATAGACTTCCTCCTTCATAGAGTGGTACGAGTAAAATTTTTCTCAAATCATCTAGTACCGTCTTGGTATTGTCTTTGTGTTTATTCTATCCAATAATTCCATAAAGTAGTATTTCCATTAGTCTAAATCAAGGGTCTTCTATCTATTTTTGACTATGGTCCCCTTTGAAAATCCACTAAATCTTCAGGTCCCGACATGTTGAATGCAGTTAATTGCTCTCTTTGTGTACGGTACCGTACGTCGTAAATATGAGTAAATACAGAGTAATTAGAAAAAGGCCCAACACATTTTATTTAGTTATTTAGTGGTACGAGGGGTGGGGGGTCATTTGGCTTAGGTTGGGAACCACTGGTCTATACTTTTTTCTTTATTGTTAATTCTTTAACTTTCTTACTATATACTCTAAGATTCTTTTGAATTTTCTATTTCCATTCAGAGCTTTTTTGTTTCTTCCATCTTATATTAGATGCTAATGTTACAGAAATTGCAGAGATCGGATCGGAATGCAGTGATAAAAGACCATAAGAGCGATTATTATTGACTAATTAATTAGAAAATTTTTCTATTCAATTATTAATTAACAAATTAAAAACAAATATTTAAATGGAAAGAAGAAATGTATTTTTTTAGCGAATGAATCTTGGTTTATTGAAGAGGGGCGCGATTCTGGGTCCTATGATTGCGCCTGTGAGGTGATTTTGGCGAGCTGTTATGTCATTTTGGAATATACTAATTCAACAGGGTGTCTGTCCGCCTCAATATAAGATAAAGATGTGATAAATACACTTGAAAAGACATCAGAGAATTATGATGAAGGCTAGCTATTAAATAATAATTAAGTTTTTTTTATCAAGGATGCATGTTTTTAGCCCAAGGGCTTTAAAGAAATTTATAATACAAATATGATACAAATAATAAAAGCCCTGACATTTTTAGATTAAATTGAAAAAAAATTTAAGGGCTTATTTATATTAATACTAATATTCCCTCAGGAGAGGCTTTTTATTAATTTGACAACAATATATATCAAGAAAATAACCTTTCCTGTCAATCATTTTATAAATGAGAATTAATAGGGATTTAGGAAGAGGAAAATTACAGGGAGGTAAATAAATACCTAGGCTAGTAATATCAAATTTTATGGGAAAAATAATAAAATCTTAGGTTTTATATGTACACGTAAGAACGTATGTAATTAACTATAATTAGGAAATGACTATCTCTCTAATCTAAATGTTGACTGGACAAACATTACATTAAATGTCTTGAAAGCAGTCATGTCGGTATAAATATAAACAAGAGGCAAAGATATACACAACGAATATTTTGTAGTATATTAGTAGCTAGGAGTATTCAGGAATTTAGTAAAGACTGAAGGATCGTCCACGGCGCCTCTATTACACTAAATACTATTCGTTGCAAAAGTAATTGGACATATGACATATTTTGTCTCTTTTCAAAAAATTAATTTTAAGTTAACAAGTGTTTTTCCATTTAAATTTGAAGAGGCTAAAGGCTAAACGCAGGCGCCACCTCAAATTCGATTTTAGGATTTTTTTAGGACTTCAGGGTGTAAAAAAATGGATCTAGTAAAACGAACTGTTTGTTTGTCTGTCTTTGAACAAGATATTTCAAAAAAGAAAAAACGTTCGAGGCTCAAATGTGATATTTAAACTAGGAACTCATGTCACATGCAACACAAAGGTTTTGAATAAAATAGGCCAGTACTTTAACGATGGATGCTTTTGGTTTTTTTTTTTTTTTTTCAATGTTCTTAAAATTCGCTTTAACAATTTTGATTAAGATTCATACAATATATTAATTATGTTTTAGATGATCTTTGAAATTTACTAATCGATATCCAATCCCCAAAATTGATTGGGGTCTTCATTTTGAGATTTAAAGAATCCCAGTAGAAAAAAGGTAGAAGAAATGGCTGCCATGCAAATTTAAATATTTTTAAATCTTATGATTGATAATAAACTAGATTTAATTGCCAATTAAATTTTTTTTATATTTATAAATATTATTTTATAAAGCAAAATATGTCCACACAAAAATCTGTGACAAACACATCACATTAGCTTCTCTTGCCTAGCTGAGTGCGGTTAGTCACACCAGATTTTTTAATATATATTAATATATATAGTTGATTGTGGAGGACAAAGCCCTCATCTCATGGCCAAAAGCAAACCAGGCCGCTACCTAGTAAAAAGTAAATTAATTTTAAGATAACAAGTGTTTTTTCCATTTCAATTTGAAGAGGCTAAAGGCTAATCGCAGGCGCCACCTCAAGGACATCCTCCTCTGGAGATCAGCGGCTTTAAGATTGCTTATTGCCTTTTGAGGCCATATTATTATTATTATTATTATTATTATTATTATTATGTGTTGAATGTGTCTTTCCTGTTAATGAATATATTATAAAAATCAACTAGACTTTTACCAAAATATATCTCAATATTAAAATATTAAATATTAAAAATAGGAAACTAATCTCAATAATAGGCCAAAGAGGTTTGTTTAAACTAAATGAGTTTGAAAGATTAAATTAGCCTCTAATACCATTGATTTAGTCAAGTGTTTACCCTCTAAAGTCGTCTTGGGATTAACACTTTTGCGTTTAAAACCCTGATTGAGAAGACGGGTCTAAGATGCAAAACTTTTATGAGAAGAGTATAAACTTAAAGGTTGCTATAAAAATTGTTCAAATTTAGCCCACTTAGCGTTTGTCTCTATTATAAATTATTTTAAGAATTTTGATTATCTGATTCTTCAAATTTCAAACATTTTCAAAATTTTCTGCTTCTCTCTCCTCCCTAGTTCGAATGACTTCTTAATACAACAAATTCCCTTCCAAGAGGAAAAATTGTACAATGTTCCTCCATCCATTTCAGTTTAGAGGTTCCTCAAATAGAAGCCAAAATATATCTTACATATACAGGTGAAAGGATATATAAGATGTACTGTTCAAAAAAGAGTCAAATTTTCGATGATCCAAAACGTTCCCTTCAAAGTAAAGCAAAGTAATAAATAATGAATACAATATATCCTCTATTTTTTAGGATGAATAAAAAATACGAATATTTAAAAAACAAGTAAAAATTTAATTGAATTCCCCTTAGGTATAAGGATTAATTGTATTTCTACATGCGACCTACTTGTTCTTGTTGTTGGATGCATTTCATTTTCAATTTCATTTTCGTAAAACGAGTAACATGAAAGAAAGAAAGAGAGAGAGAGAGAGAGAGAAGTTGCGCTACCTACACTCTCATGAAAATTGATCGCCCACCGTGGACCTTGGATTCGAAATAATCAACCAACTTATTTATTCTCTTTAGATATATATAGTAACAACAAGTACCTAATAAATTCTACCTACCTATGCATATCTAATTAATGATTTAAAAAAAAAGAGAGAAATACGTAACAAACGCCAATTAGAGAATTTTAAAGAACTTTCTATTTCGCCACTGTATTAAAATGGCATCTGATGTCCACCGAAAATTGTAGAATATCTTTAATAAAAATAGTATTATCTTAGCGGTGATTCTAAGGGAGGGGGGCGAAATAACAAAAAAAAAAGGGACACAAAGGCTTGAATAAACAAAAAAAAAACATCTAATCATTTAAACCAAAATATTATATACGTATATAAAAAATTAAATATTTAATGCAAGAACAAAGACAAACGAAGAAGAGTGCAGCCGTAATTTTATTTTAATAACAAATGTATTCTTAGGAAAGGGCAGGTTTAGCCAAAATATAAGCCTTTATGTGCTTGGAGACGTTTCTTTTAATAAAAAATCTGACTGTACATCATCACATTTTCTTAAGATAAGGAAAATTATGTTATGTATTACACCAGGTTTTTTGCGTCGGTTTACAATTTTATTTAACTTTTAATTTTAGAGATTTTTCGTTCGTATGTATTAATCAATTATTTAAATTAAATTAAATTAATTAAATTGACAAATAACCCGGGGTCAAGAGATTTAAAGATATTGACATTGTCAATATTGTTAATCTTAAAAACCAATGGAAATGGGTTCGGATCCCAGGCAAAACAAAATTTATTTAAATCAATTGGGTACCAATTGTTATAAATAAATATGCATATTGTATCGTAACATATTTATATATGTATCGTTTAATAGTCTAAATGGCCTCAGATGCCATAAAGACTGAAAAAACTCATTTTGGCATCTTGGGTCATATAGACTTTAACGATTCATACATATATTATTTACGATAAATATTACCCATGCCTACCCATTTATACAAATTGGTATCCAATTAATTGAAATAAATTTTTATTGGTTTGCCTAGGATCCGAACCCATTTCCATTGGTTTTTAAAGTTATCAAGAAATTCCGTTTATTAATAAAGGAATTAGAAATATTTATATTTTGTTAGCATGGCAAAAGGTCTTCCTACTTTTTCTATAGGATACTTAAAATCCAAAATTGAGGACCGGAGAACAAAATTCTTGTCTTGGAAATATCTAGAACAAAGATGTATAAGTTTGTTTGACATAAGAAATTAATTTCCAAAAAAAATAAAAATTTTAGGCCTAAGTGATTTTAATCGAATTGACTCTGAATAACATAATTCAATTTAAGATATTGTTAGATGGGATAATCCTTTCCTTTTTTTCCACATATCAGGTATTAGATTGAATTGAATTAAATTTCTTCTAACTCCATTCCAGCTATGAAGGGACATCCGTCAAGTTCTGCCCCATCTAACCCCGTTACCATTTTATTTCTGTGGTATTTTTACTTATAATTCCTATAAACAACTCTACTTATATTTCTTTTTTTTTTTTATTCAATAAATATTTTTTGTTCAATAAATTAAAATGCGTTTAAAATGACATCATGTCGTTTGTTTGATGATTTCAAAATAAGAAGGCTATCTTTTTTCTCCTTTCTCCCTATATTTGTTTATTTACCTGTGTATATTTTCCCAAATTGATTGAGTCATATTCACTTTCAAAAAAGCTGACCTTAATTCTCTCTCTCTTCTAATTACATATAAAATTTTCAAGTTAGTTTCAAGGTTATGTTAATACATAAACTATAAGTGATCTCTTCTCCTACTTATACAAATTATGCAAGAGTCAACTCTTAATACAGTTAACTTGTTTTTTCTTCTCTTTCTCTCTCTTCTGATTAATTTCCCACGTAATATAACACGTATTTGTGTACTTCAGTGTGACTCGATGCAAAGCAATGCAATGCCTCAAAAGGTATTAAGTTCTCTCATTCTTTCTTTTCTTATGAGATTATATTAATATTCAAATCAAGATTCAAGTGAAAATTAAATATTTCAATTTTTCTATTATTTAGAGTGTAAAATGCTTTCACTAAATAAGATATTGTTTGCTATATTATTTTTTTAAACAATAAAGTTTTTAATGAATGGAAAGGGAATTACATCACATTGACTTTTCAAGATTTTGCACAAATTAGGGATATACGAATTACCTGTTTTTAGCATGATGTTTTTCCGACGAGTCGTTGAAAATAAAATGGGTGAAACGGAATTTTAATAAAAAAAATTCATTGGGAGGGGGGGGACCTGTATCGATTTATTCAGAAACCTTCTTCCTGACATGAATACGAATATTATCTTGTTTTGTAAACAAGAGATTTGTTGATGGTTCAATATTAAGAATAGTGCGCGCAAGCAGAACTAAGAACGTAAAATACCTTATAACAGAGAAAATTTTTTTTTTGAAGAAAAAAAGACTGAAGTAAAATTGTGCCATAAAGTTTAAAAACTAATGTGCAAGGTTATTTATTATAATTATCAAATTATAAAAATGAATTATAAACTTTGAGTAAATGAAACAGTTTATTTATCATTAGGAAATTATGAAAATTTTCTTAAAAAAAAAAACAAATATAGAGAATAAACATAGGACAAATTGTAAATGCCATACCATGTCACACTAATGGAATACTCAGCCTCAGAGTTGAGAAGCATTCTGTATATATAACGGAATCTAGTCCACAAGCATTTGAAAAGGTTTTTTTTTTTTGTATTATTAAATATTTTAGTTGGAATATTTTTACTAGTGATATGTAGTATTAATCCCTTTTTTTAAATTAAACAAAAAAAAACATAGCTATTTATAAAATATAGTATCAACGATTAAGGTCACTAGTGAATTTTGGGGGGAGAAACGACCGTTATGACGTTAGACAAAGAGGGCCCCAACAACATAAACAAAGTTTTATAGAGACATGCCTACAAGCCTCTACCAGTAGTCATGTTTATACCATTCTTTCCACCTAGGCCTAACCTCTGCTAAGGAGGTCCAATTTGAGGAGGAATCCTTTCAGCATCTGCGCCCAAACTACTAGTTTCGAAGTGTGTATCAGTCCAGTAGAATACTTTCTTAGGGTCACATCCTTTTCCTCCTTTTAGAGATGCTAAAGTCCCAATCCAAATTCTGAATTTAAGGATTTGGTTTCAATAAATTCATTTAACTTAATCCGGCAGAGGCAAGGATTGACTTTTTATAACTTTGATTATATTAATAAAAAAATCTTTAATATAGTAAAAAATCAAAATAAATAAATATGTTAATGATGAAAATTGATTTTCAATGATTCATTCAACTCTTTTTTTTTGTATTGTATGATAATAAATTTATTGTTCTGAGTAAATAACCTTCAGGATTAATATATATATTTTTATTGTTAATTGTAAATTTTATTTTTGTATATTGTATATTTATTTTATAAAACCTATTTTCTAAAGAGTAAAACTGTTATATTATTGTTATTGTATTATTTTTATAACCTATAGCTAAATAAAAAGAAAAAAAGACATCAAAAAATTTAGATAGATGGGCTTTAACTTTAGTTCAGTAGTTCCAGTGAAATAAGTTAAAATAAATCATACAGACACATATTTTAAGATTGAATTTCGGGAATTTAAGAGTGCTGAAAAGTAAAAATTATTTTAAAAATTTGTTTTGATGGTAACTAAACTTTGTCTTCTATTAATTGTAAGGGAATATTTTTAATTAAATTGCGAACTTAAATCTAAAGTTGACATCAGGCAATAAGTGAGTTCAAAAAAATAATTCAGTCCGCCATTATAAACTGATTTTGATGAAACTTAATATTTATGTTGTTTAATGTTTAATTTCAGCGCTGATTAATTTTATAGGACCATCAAATAAGTTCTATTAAGTTCAATCTAATCGGCTCTGAAGGGGGGTAAAATAAACATAGATATCAAGTTTCGTTAAAAACATTTTTAATTACGTGCTGTATTTATTGTTGGGAGGAGCAAAAAATTTTCAAATATTTGATCAAACTTGTCATCAGATGTCAAAGTCAATTTCCTTCCTTGGGTAGGTTGCTTAAAGAAATAATAGTTGTTTTTTTTTCAATTTTAAGTTTGAAGAAATTTAGTCGGACTAGAGAGTAAAATTTTTGTATTATTATTAATTTATAACGTTTTATCTAAATAAGAGGAAATGCTTGAAATTTTGATAATAATTAAATATTAATATCCAAATTAAAGAAAAGAATTCAAAAAAAAATAATAATAACATAAATAACAAAAAAGTAATAAACAAAAATAGAAATTTTCATTTTATGCTTTTAATTTAGTAGCTATTATTATTATTATTTGAAATTTTATATGCTTTTTTGGGTCGAATCGAATTAAACACGTTCGTTCGTTCTCAATTAAATGCTTGCTTGGTAAAATCATCTATAGTTAGGCTATATAAAATTTTTGTAATTACGCAAAAAGATAATTAAATTTAATTAAATTCGGACGAATTATTTTTATTTTTCTATTAAATTAGGAGGAAAATGGAGTGAATGTAGCATATTTGCAAATAAAAAATTTAATTATTAGCTGTGACCCACTACGACTCCTCACCTATACACATATACCCTCTTGATGTGTAAAATCAACCTTTTTAAGGGGTAAAAAATAAATGAGCAATTTCCAAAAATAAAACGTAACTCGTTAAAAAATAATAATTCTTCTCGTCTTGTAATTTATGCATTTTTATTTTAAAAAAAAATCCTTGTTTATTTTGTTTTTCCCGAACTCCTCTCCTCTCGTTTTCCATCCAATTAACTTTTTTTTCCTCCTTTCTTCAAAAGGAGAAAAGAAAAGAAGTTCCTCATTTGGTGATTGAAATCATTTGGACCTCTCTCTCTGATTTGCTTTCAAACCCACACAGACAGACAAATTCATATCAATCAGTTGTGATCGCTGAGAGTAATAAAGATAGAATGAATGACCTTCAAGGAAGTGCGTCCAAATAAAATATTTTTTTATTATTCCAAGGTAACTAGCATGAAAAAATGCAATGAACATTCTTTAAATAAAAAATAAGTAATGTTTTTTTAAGTAGGGGAAAATACTAAGAACTGGCTCAGAGTCAGTTTCTCTAGGTTCTGACAGAAAAGCCAGAAAACAAAAAAAAAGTCAAAACGTGAACATTTGGATCATAAGTGGGAACAAAAAGTGGGAAGATAACCACTTTCAAAAAAAAGCCGGATAATCTCTATCCCTGAATATATTTTATACTTATAGTAGATTGTACTCGATTATCCGGATTAATGAAGATCAGGTAAGGTCCTGATAATCAAATTAGGATCAAATTTATAAAGAAAACAATTCATAATTAAAAGTTTCTCTTTAATCAAAAAAGAATTCAATTTCAAGAGTCAGCAGATAATATGGCATATGATGAGATAGAGAATAAATGATTTCTTGTAGTTAAGCTCTTATAAATACTAAACTGCTAAATCAACATTCTCACTCTAAGGATTCGTTCAAATGAGTTGAGTTCTTTCTCTTCTATTGGTTTAAAATAAAAAAAAAAAGAAGAATGTTGTATGGTTGTTTAAATAAAACTTTTTAAACATCGAAACGATTTGTTGTATTCTTTAATGAATTTAAAACTTTTCTTGTATCGAATGCCCCGGGGAGGGGAGAGGGAGAAGCTTAATAGATCTCACCTTTACTTGGCAAATTAATCACATTGATTTATTTGTTTATTTTACCCATTTGTATTTTTTTTTTTTTGGAATTTATTGGATTTTCATTAAATAAATTCTTTTTTTTTAACAAAAGAAAAAAAAATATTTAAGTTGGGATCTTGGAAAAAGAAAACCCATTCAGAAACTGTGAAGTCCATAAACAATCACAATGTCACTTTCCACCTTCTTCTATTTTTGTTTATAGAAGCCCTTCCTATTTTTATATCTCACCGTAATTCTGAAAACGGCCTAACTATAAATAGAAAGAAAAGTTGCTGGTATTTTATGAAAGAATAAGCCTTTTTTTTTCATTTTTTTTTTTTATAAAAAATTCAATAAAATTTTTTTCTTATTTCAAATTTTTATGTTATGTTTGTATATGATTGTAAGTTGCTTAGTACTAGCCCTGATTAAGTCATTAATTAATTTTAACAGTACAGTAACAGTAATTTAAAGTATGAATTTTTTTAAATTATTCATTTATTTCATGGCTGGCTATATTGATTTTTAAATATTTGATTTCCACCTTCATTTAAGAGACATCAAAGTAAATTTTGATTGAATCATTAACTCCCTCTTCCTCTCGCGCTTTCTTACTGGTTGTTCTATTGATTTTAATATAAACATCCCCTCTCAAAAAAAAATTATTAATTCGTTGATAAATATAAAGATAAGGTCAATTTGTATTGATTTTGTTGTTATTGTTATAAATGATTTAAAAATAAATATGAAATATAAAAAAGAGATAAATATCTTAAATTAAAAATTATTTCTCTTGTTTATCAAGTCACGATAGCTTGCCTAAACTATTTTTATTTTTATTTCCTCTTTTTTTTTTTTTTTTATTCCGGAAATGTTTTGAATATTCCACCTGTTAAAAGATTTGTTTTTTTTTTTTTTTTTTTTTTTTATTAAATTTTTTTTTTTAATTAATGGAA
>JAAAKE020012062.1:0-10807 GCA_010014785.2 Anisolabis maritima
GATGTAATGTTACCTGTTGATTTTTTTTTGTTTCTAAAACGTGCTGCTATAAAAACACTGCAATCCATTGTCTTTTTCTAATTGATGGGATTTTTGTTAATAAACTTTAAATTATAATGAATGTTGATTCTCAAATAGAAGAAAAAAAATGTCTGGATTAACGATTATTTTAAATTAGAAGAGAATTTAAAAGAAAATAATAGTTTAAAAACTTTTGAATATTTTTAAATTTATAAATATACTTATCCTTTGAATAGAAATTAATTTTTAATATTTAAATAAAAATGCAACAAAATATAAAAATAAAAAATATTTACCTGTTATTGAAGGATTTTCTTCACTTTTAATAAAAATGCAATTCCACTTGATGAAAACAAGAAAAAAGAAAGCCAACGAGGTAAAACAAATTACGAAATAATAGGAATAAATCGAAGTTCTATTTATTACAAAAGTCATTTTTTTTTTAATTAAAACAAATGAACTCACGCGTTATAATCAATTAAAATCGTTTTAATTAACATGTTTTACTTTAGAAGAATTGTCGAGATTTGAAAGATAGAAATTTTGCAGGGTGCGTCCATTCGGGGAAGGAAGAGGTGCCAACTCTTGAAAACAATATATACTAAATCTTGGAGTTGAAAAGTTTTATAATAAATTTTTTTGAATTTATAAGTTAACTCTGTTTTAATTTTAATATATTTAATCTAATAAATTAAGTCCTAATTTTTAGATAATTTTTTAAATAAAATAGAATATTTATTATATAATTTAAATAATAAATATTCTTATTATAAAGAACAATTTATATATTTAAATATAAAATTTTATTTTAAAATTTTTATATAATTATAAGTAAAACTAATAAAGATAAAAAATAGAAATATATATAAATATTTTAAATATAGTTCAACAACTTAAGAAGAACATTTTTGGCGGTTGCTATATTTCATAAGTTGCATGATGTTTTATATCAAACTATTTGATTATTAAATAAACTCATGTATTTTAAATACAATTTTACACTAATTACAGATGTTAATAATTACACTGTTCTTTTTTTGTACACGTTGACGCATGCGCGCTGTAGGATCCTTTGCAAGTTGTCGGACTTAAATATTTAGGTTCTTTTGATAAATTTACTATCATTAGAAATAATTTCCGGGAAAATTAAAATCAACATTAAAATATTGAAATTTGAATTTGTTGAAAAATTTTAATAATTAAAATTCTTGCAAAAAAAAAAAAACAAACTATTTGAATGTTATGAAATTTCAAACACCATTGAAATAATTAAAAAATGATAAAAACTAACAATTATTAATGGATTATAAAATAAACAAAATTAAAATATATATATATATATTTCTATTATCTTTGCTATTTTCCCTTCATTATATGTTTATTTACATTTCTTCATTTATCTCTATTTTTGCAATGCACACTATTTCTATCCTTCCTCAATGTCAAGCCTTGGCATTTGACTGACCCAGGGCAAAAACAAAATCTCCCAAATAGTAAATTATTTTTCATTTTTTGCTTGCATTTACATTTCTTTTCAATCACTTACTTTTAGGTAAAAATCAGCGGAAAAATAAGTTATTCATATAATAATTTTTTTTTACATTTTGAAATCTTAGTAAAAAAAAATTATTTTTAGAAACTATATCTTTATGTGTGGTACGCGCGTGCATTTAGAAACAAGGTTAGAATGTTTTTAGTTTCGTTTGCTTAAAAAAACACTTACCAGACAATCCCAATATATTTTTCATGATTTTTCAAGTTTTCTAAATACTAATCTAAAGCCACAAACTTTTGTATCAAATTCACTTTTTTCGGATCGTTAGTTTAGAACAGTGGTTCTTAATAAATAGTGCAAGAAGCTTGTTCAGACGTTATGATCAAGGAACATTTGTAATTTTATTAATTGAGAGACGTAAGTTTGATATTTTTACGGGAATAAATTGATAAAAATCAAGGGGTCTCAGTAGTTGAGAAGGATAGGAACTATTGGTTTAGAATATGGCCAAAAAATTCTTATTTTAAAACATTTGTTCTTTTTATATTTATTTTAAGTCAATTTTAGCAAGCAAATAAAATTTTAACTTCATTTGGGGTTCAAAAAAAAACTATTCAACGTCAATCCAACCAAAGCCGTCTTGAAGAAGGAGGGAACAAATCAGACATCAGAGGGTAAAAGGGTACAAATGGGTCTTCTTCACGAAAAGGGTGTCAATTTGTTGAGAAAAATGTTATTCTTCCTCAGCATTTCTTATACTGTACATTAAAAAGAATATGGAATCTCACCAACCAGAGAAATATAAATAATGCGTTTTATACATTCGATAATCATAAAAATGAAATCTTAATTTGTTCACATCCTTTACATAAATCATTTTTTTATATTCATCAAACGGAGAAGAGAGTTGAAGAATTTTAGATGCTAAAACATGACATTGCACAGAATCATTTTTATGCAAGAGTCCTGAACAAAAGTTCTCCGATTTCATGCTCTCAGGGATTCTGATGACGAACTTTTTGATTATTTTAAAGAGCAACAATTCGATAAACTGTCGTCGAGGTGCCGTTGGATTAGAGGCGCACATTTTTTCCCGAATATGTACGTTTCCGTCTTTGCGGAATAATAGATATCAAATAACTCCAAATAAATTCGCTCTGGAAAAAAGAATTCTGGACGATCGCTAACAATCAAATATTTAGAGATCTCATTAAAAATATATTTATTATATTCATCTCCATGTCGGATTTTCCAAAATGTTAAATCAATCAAATTTTCTACATAATTTAAAAATATCTTTCTATATTTTAACTCTTCAGTTTTATTCTCGTTGATTAAATTAAACTTTTCTTTTAATTTTTCAATTTCCTCAACATTCACAGGATTGTATTATTCACTTAAATGTAAAATGCGCCAAATATTAGAAATATAATCGGTTAGAAAAATCACAGGCTTGTCGTTTCGATATTTTCTGAATCCGTTGAATTGATTTGTTTTAATAGCCGGTTGACTAATTTGTAATTTTTCTCGTTGTTTCTTTATAGAAGATTTTCATCAGCATCTCATAAAAGATCCCACGAAGGGAGGAGTTTTTTTCTCTTTGTTTAACAATTGATTCAACATCGTTTAGATTTCGGATTTGGAACAGACATGCAACAACAATCTGATGACGTATTCCCTCAAAGAAACACGGCCTGTGAGGTTTTCTTATAGATACGGTTTCATTTTGATCACGGGTGTGTATTTAAACAGAGACTATAAAAAGAGCCGTGGGAGAGATTTAAATAATTCCTTCCTAGAAATTTCGTTATAAATCCTAATTCGAAAATCGGTTGCACATTTTGGCGAATGTTTTCGTTATGACATTCTTTTCAGGATCTTCTTCAGAGGTTAAAAAAAAATCCACCGGGATGAAAGGTTGAATAATTTCAGAGGTTTGATTCGTAGGCGACAAAATACAAATAATAAATGCAGTGTTATTTTTCTTGACTTCGTCATGATGTGAAGTTGAAAGAAAATCCAGACATTTTTGGATTAAAATATTCGGAATATTTCGAAATCCTAGGAAATTAATTGCTCTGAAGAATCGTAAATAGTTTCCTAAATTTTCTGATTGAGAAAAATCTCATTTAAATTTGAAATCAATTTTGTTTCAGAAAATAATTTATAATTTGTGGATTTGGGTTTTTGATTAAAATTTTCTCATAAAGTTCTTCTTTCGTTTTAATAGTGAGTTCATAAAGTATAAATTTATTAGATAAAAAGAAGTAAGAAATATTTTTTTCTTGGTAGATAAAATGAAGGAATTTCTCAAAAAGCCACGTGTTTTGTAAATCGAATTATTTCTTTGTATATTTCTCGTTATGTCTTTCGATATAATTCATTAATTAACCTGGAAATAAGATGAGTCACTTTCCATCAACTCAGGTAATTTTTTCATCGTTAATTCGATAAATTTATAATTTAAATCCGAATCTGAAAGATCGTGACAATTCGGTGGCGTGATATATTTGAGTAAATATAAAAACAATCGGCTGATTGTTTTTGTGTTTATATTCAAGATCGGTGTAAAGCAATTGTTGACAGACAATCATTTCTAAATTGAAAATTTGAATGAATTGAAAAACAATCTCCCAATGCGGAGGAAATCCGCAATCCTATCATTCCAATACACGTCATTACCTGAATTAACACTCCGGGGTCGTTATTAATAAAACAAGTGGCAATAAAGAAGCCAATTTCGAGCTCTCCAAATGATTTTTCAAAAGTTCTTTATCTCAGGGATTGATTTTTTCGTTGGATAATATTTAAATAAAAACTTTTTATCCTTTCGTTCCCCTGATCGTTCAACAAAATATCAATCCATTTCATTCTGATATTAATCGGCATTTTCGATTAACCAAATATATTTATAATGATAAAAGAACTTGAAATCTTTTAATCGCATGGGACAAGGAGCTAAAATCCCTCGAATCAATTTTTCCCTAGTTAGATATTCCCCAAAATTATAAAAATTCAATAACGGATCAATTTTCAATCACTAAATCAAAATGGTTCAATAATAAAAATTTCGTTTGCCTTCTATATAAAAAAAAATCGAGGTAGTATCCCTTTCATTTGCACTTCAAGGTCTAATTTCAAATCTTTGGATGTGATATAAGAGATAACTGGAGAATAATTAAAATCGTAGTAATGCTCTCTTTTTAATTGTAAAATAAAACATGGCTGTTTTGTAATCTCTCTTCTTTTAAGACATATATTAAAGAAAGGCTATTTAGGGGCCCGACGCAAAATCTGGAATGAGAGCTCCTTACTTACGTAAGAAAAAGTTGTGTGATATACGTTAACACATCAGATTTTTGATCCATGTATTCGTTTTTTTTAACAGTTAAACATTAGCAATGTTTTTCTAGCAGAGACTTCTCATTAAAACAAAACGAAAAGTAAATTAATTTTAAAGAGAATACAAATATTTTTAATAATAAATTTGAAATTAGTTGATGATGATTATTTCTTAAAATATTAATTTTGTCATGGAATACAAGTACTTGCCCATTCCTGGCAATATATTTTAATGTCCCTTATTAATTGTTGAAATTTTAGATTAGTTAGTTGATTCTGGATATAATATAAAATTTGTAATTCGAGATCATGATTAAAAATCAAAATCTTTAGGAAATTAAATGATTTCAATTCCAGACAAGTCCTCTGCTGATTCAGCAGAGAAATATTGAATATCACATGATAATTAGCCCTGCTGGCCACGGTGAAATTAGAGGCCGATTTCTAAATGGCAACGTCGCATTGCCAGCCATGAGTAAAAACATAGGGAAAATTAATTTATAATAAATAATTAATATCTCCGGTATTATTGAATTAATTAAAACGAAATAATGAGTGTGAGATAGGGAATGTAATTATATGGAGAAAAATAATAAATTAATCAAAGAAATAAATAGAAAAAATGTCTCAACACGAGCAGGAATTTTAATTAATTTATAACTCCTAAAGTATGATATAATGATGTGCCCTAATGAAAATTTGCAGGAATATTCTTTACTATACTATAGTAAAGTAGCCCTAATGAAATTTGGTAAAAATATTCTTTATTAAATATGGAATCTTAAAAATATATAGCAGCCGATTTTTTACGAGGGTGAAAAGGACATATGGGGTTAAACCCCCAAGAATTATTATATATATGTTTTTACTCATGGCTGGCAATGCGACGTTGCCATTTAAAAATCGGCCGCTAGCTTCACCGTGCTAAATTGGCCTATATAATCTAAATGTCTCAATTTTAGGAAGTCACTTCACATTTCATTGGATAAAAGGTCACGCTGGAGAACAGTGTAATCATCTAGCGAATTACTTAGCTAAGATGGTGACTTTAGATGGTACATATCTTCCAGGAAAAAACTCCTTGAAAAGATTTAATTCCAAAATTTAAGAGAGAATTGAAATGAAAAGTGAATAGAATGGATAAATAAGCAATTCAAAGGACTAGGATTTTTGAAATGAACTTTCAGTCACTGATCAACTGAATGAATGGAATAGATAACTTAGGGCCCTGTGGAGCATCGGTAAGGTGTCGCCGTTTTGCACAGGAGATCGGTATTCGCATCCCGTGCAGGAGGGATATTTTCATTAAATAAAAATTTAATGTAAACAAATCTTCAAGTTAATCCAACAACAGTGCATCGATGAACTTAATTCGACTTTTGGCGATGAAGCACCATCAATCGATGGTTTGCCGACTTCAATCATAGCCGTAGTTCGGTTAAGGACGAATTTCGTGAAGGTCGTCTAAAATCGGTTATTGTTCCGGAAAACATGGATGCTGTGCATGAACTGATACTGCATCATCCTCATGTGACTTATCGTGAGATGATTGAGGTATCCTTGGTCATTAGTGGGACCAGCATACATTCAATTCAATTTTGCATCTCAAAAAGATTTGTTTTTCATCTCAAATCCCGAAATACTAACTCGTATTAACGTGAAAAAAAGAAAATTTTTTTTGAATCCGTTAATATTTTTTCGGTTTTTCATCCATGCTGGATAAAATAAAAAATTTTATAGTGTTTATTTGGTATATATTGGGTTGGCCAAAAAGTCCGTTGAGTTTTTGTCGTCACGAAACTTCAAGCAGTCTAATATATAGCTAACTTCAGTCCGTCCCTTGCGAGTGCGCTCTCGTTAGATACTAGACATCAATGTAGTTTGACGCGCATACAACCGGTTGTATTTTGTGTGTCAACCGGTCTCGTCGGAATTTCGTGTCAAACTACATTGAAGTGACTAGTATCGAACGAGAGGGCACTCGCAAGGGAAGGACTAAAGTTAGCTACATATTAGACTGCTTGAAGTTTCGTGATGACAAAAACTCAACGGACTTTTTGGCCAACCCAATATATACCAAATAAACACTATAAAATTATTATATATATATACAAAACCATGATGTTTTTTCAGGAGGTTAGGAGAGTGATGTGAAGGCGTAAGTGTCAAATAAAATATTCTTTGAGGCGAACGATTTGTCACTTGATTCCTTCACATCACTCTCCTAACCTCCTGGAATATTTGGAATTATACAGTTTATATCTTTCTTTCACTTTGTAAGTTTCTTGGATGAGTTCCTCTGGTTCAACTCCAAAGAGTCAATCATCGAGCAAATTTTATAATCATGTGATTTGCCCTTTACAATCTCATAACTCTGTCTACCATATATAGAACCAAGATCTTCCAGAGGAACTCATCCAAGAAACTTGCAAAGTGAAAGAAAGATATAAACTGTATGATTCCAAATATTCCAGGAGGAGAGGGAAGTGATGTAAAGGAGTCAAGTGACAAATCGCTCGCCTCAAAGAATATTTTACTTGTCACTTACGCCTTCACATCACTCTCCTAACCTCCTGATAAAAAAGATCATGGTTTTGTCTACAATAACCAAAACCAACTCGCAATTACTATCTAAAAATTTTATTTTAATTTTATTTTTTCTCTTTCATCATTAATTTAAACAATTGATGAAGAGAAAACTTAGTTTAATATCAAAAGATAAAAGAGGCGTTCCATGGCAGAGATTTATATTTTCCTATTTAGTTTCTCGTCCTGTCCCCTCTAAAGTCATCTCTCTAAAGTTTATTTTTTGAAATGTTCCGGCTCTCGTTAACATTTAATAATCCCTTCCCAACCTATTTATATGCCACTCTGTATGTGTTATCAAATCATCATATTACGTTAAAAATTAAGGAAATCGAAATGGAGAGGGGGGGAAGGAATTAAGAAAATAAATTCTTTATTTTAAATGGTTAATTTATTTAATTAAATCTTTAGCAATTTTTCTTTTTTTTTTTTTCTTTTTTATTTTTTTATTTTTTTTATTTTTTTTTTTTATTTTTAAAATCAGAGATGAACCCTATATAGATTTCATATTGCCTGAAAAATATTTTTCATTTTATAATATAAAAAAATGAAAATAAAACAAGTTATGATAAAAACAATTTATGTTTAAATTTTTTTATTTTTGTATATATATATATATATATATGAATGTATATTTAAAAGATCAATTTTATTTAAATATATTTCCATATATATTTATATATAGAGGGCGTTCTAACGTTAAGGGGGCACTATTGATAACTTTGTTTTAATTGGAGCTACAAAGTTGAAAGCAAAATTGTAAGTGTTTATGACGATAATAGAAAAACAAAAACGTTTTTAAGTTTCTTTCAAAAATAAATTTGTTTTGATAGGGCATTTGAGTATAAACATTAGAAGTTTAAAAAAAACTTGGAAAATATGTCATCAATTTTTTTATTAAGTAGAAAAATAAGTAACGACAATTATCAGACCACTACTTAGCTGACGTTTCGAAAATCTCTTTTTACAAATCTCACATTAATTTTGGACATTGAATTAAAACAATTTCAATATGCATGTAACAATTATATTATATCAATATATTGAGGTGAAGATGGAATATCCACTTTGCCTATTTATTGTTTGATTTAATTAAATGACCAAAATTGTTGAAAAAAGTTTGATAACACGCTAGTCCAGAAGAAAGAAACGTCAGCTGAGTAGTTGCCTGATAATTGTCCCCAACGGGAAATTGAGTTTTTTTTTTATTAAACAATCCACCGGGTGTCCTGCAGCTACATTTAAATTTGTAGAACATTTTTGTTCACGTCCTTTAAAGTAAGTTTTTGAAAATAACCGTTCAATTTTAATTTTTTTTGTTTTACTAACATAATCGTCACAAAAAATTCACTTATTTGAATTCGTCTTTATAGCTTCATAATAAAAAAATATAGCAATAGTGTGCACTTAAATTTTAACACCCCGAGAGGAGAAATAAAATTTAATTTCGTAAAGAATGGAAAAATGGACCACTTGTCATGTTCATTTTTATTCCTTCCCTTTCCCTTTCAATCCAAGTTCCCTTTTTAATCCATCCATATTTGGTCCCTTATAACAATAAGAAGCCAAAAGAGAGAGAGTGAAATTATCTTCTCAGAACATCTCCGAGTTTCTTTTTTTAATAAAATAAAAAGCATTATTATGACGCCAGCCTCTCTGATTCTATTTTTATATAAATAAAGAATTAAAATTCAATCGATTGCAAATCTTTTGGTTAGAATTCGAACTTTGATAACACTCCCCCCTCCTTCAATTAAAAAAAAAAAATAAAATAAAAAATAAAATAGTATTATTATTATTATAATTATTATTATTATTATTATTGTTTTTGGTGTGGTTGTTTATTTTTTTTCTTTTTATAATTCATAGTAATATATATATGCATACGTGTTTTTGTATATATTACTTCTGATGTCCTTCTGTATTAGTAGTAAGTAGTGAGTGTATAGATAGAGACAATGTTGTTTTTTCTTATATTTTGCATTTTGTATTTCCCACCACAAAATATCCGAGACGAGGCAACGGATTGGATCCCATTAGTGAGCTGCCAATCAGGCCAAGTAGCTATACGTGTCTTTTTGGCCTTCTGTTCGTTCCAAATATTCTTTTTCAATAAGAATATCGATGCATTTCTGTAACAAATAAACAATTGTTCTCATAATGTAGACCATTTATTTCTTATATTAAAGGGGGGAGTCAAAAAGCACTCTTTCATTCAATTAATTAAGAAAGCAAGAGCTGTGAAGAAACAAAAAAATCTATTCCCATTTAGAAACAGATGATCAGGGATTGATAAAAAAGATCGGAATAAAATAATAATAGAGTTTTTCTGATAGTATATTTTGAAATGAGATTAAGAGGAGTCGGTTAAAGAGAACTTAATAAAATTTTATTTTATTGATCGTAATCAAATGTTGAGAGGTAAAATGACATTTATTTCCCTTGACGCCTTTCATCTCATTTGAAAATAATAATCACCACCCCAATTTGCTTTTCAAAAATTGGATCTAAATTTATTTAAATCTGAGATGATGGAAGTTGATTTTGGTACATTGTTAAATGGAGTTAAGAGGGGGGAGGGGGGTTTAGAAAGAGTGATCTAATAATGAATTAATTAAAGGATTAGAACTATACAACTCTATATACAATTTTTCAAAATATATGATTTTATGTAGAATGCACATAAAAGAATAGTATAAAAGTGAATAAAACACTCGAATTTTACATAAGAAATTTATTTTAATAAAATTTACCTTCTATAGAGGAAAAAATATAAACTTCGATTAGGTGTTAATGAATCTATATCAATTTATGCTTGAACAAACTGTACACGTGTCTAACTAAGAAATGTTTTAATTATTATTATAAGCGCAGCACCATTCTTTTATGTACACCCTGTATAAAGCTTTTTCAAATTAGATTTACAAATAAACTGGCAAAGGTTCATCCTTCTTCGTATTTTCTTAGTAATTCAATAAAAATTTTGTCTTGAAATTTTTTTCAGATTGAGATCGATTCAATTCTATTTTATTCTTGGAAAAGCATGAAGTGTCATTAGACAGCATAATAACAGCATAATGAGCATTGAGTTTAAAAATTATACTAACAGTCGCTCATATTAATTGTCTTAAATAAAGTAGCTTATCAAAGTTAATTCATAAATAATCAATCTTTGATCCAAACTTTTAATATTTTATTACTTTTCATTTCCATACAAATGAATGTATGTATAGATTTAAAATGCTAGTCATTTTTTTTAGTATCAGTCTTCTTTTTAAAAGAAGATAGAGTATGATTAACGTTGATATATAACTTTATATTTTTATTACAAACCGAAATTTTAATGAGAATGAGAATGAGACG
>JAAAKE020012073.1:0-10806 GCA_010014785.2 Anisolabis maritima
CATTCAAATAAATTTTAAAAAGTGAATGGCCGTTTAAACCCTTTTAGACTTACCTGATACTTTAAAATTCTAGTGCAATTGAGAAAATAGTGTTAGGGTAAGCGCATCCTGAACACAAACATTTATGTAATTGAAGAGTATATCTCTCGCAAGACAGCATATGATAATTATGTTGTATTTTATTCTCGATAGACGATAAAAAAGCGACTTTATTTATTTATTTTTTTCTTAAAACATTTTTTGTTCACAGTTGCGCCAGTAGCTTTATTTCACACCGGAATAATTAAATTTAAATATATTTTTAAATTTTCAAAAATATATTATATAGGCCTAATTTAAGTGCGTTAATATTGTTTTTCTGAATTAATGAATTAATGAAACAGATGATAAAATCATGTGTTTGCTTCACCCATTCATTTCTATTTCTCTTTCTTTCTCTTAACGAAATAGGATGAATTACTTTTTGGCTTTCCGCCAAAAATACTTGAGTAATTTTTCATTTTCCATTAAATATGTTAGCGTAGCAATTAATTGAATGTATTTAATTAATTGGTTAGATATAATGTTAAATGTATTTAAGAAAAAAAAAATACGCAAGATTTCCTCGTTTGTTTTTGAATTAGTTTTTATCGTTAATTTTCTAAAATCATAGAATATGGATTTTTAATGAGAAAAAATTTAAATTCAAGATCATTCCATTGATTTTTGATGATTTGCGAATTTGCGATGAATAACAAATTAAATGTTGAAGAAAATAGATGCAAAGCTTTCCCGCTTCTTTCTCTTTCCCGAGGCGAACGATTCTTTAATTTAATTACGTTAAATTAGACATTCATTGATCTTCCTGAGCGATTTGACATTTAAGTACTCTAATGAGAATTCCAACTAAAACTGGAAAATAAGCAATAATAGGAAATAAATAAATACGGACTTCCTTGTTTTAAAGAATGCTATAAATGCTAATAATAAGCAATGATAATAGTAATAATAATATTTTATTTTAGTTTGCATAAGGATATGGACTTATTTTCTTTCTTTCCTTCCTCCTTCGGTTCGATGCTATTTATATCTCTCACTCTCTCACTCCAGGCAATGATAATATCACAGAGGACCGGGATCGATTCCCGGCACTCGTCGTCATGACAACGGCCATTGGTTCGACGCCCTCGCCTGTAAACATAGGAAAAGAAAAGGGAATGTATGTGACGACGTCATTATACGTCGAATACGTCACTCAATAAGCTCCCTTCCTTTTCTTTCGATTGAAAGAAAGATATGATTATATAGGCCTTAGAAATGCATATAGCAATCATATAATTTTAATCGATTTCTTTTTTGGAAAATTTAGAATATTTTAAAATATTTATGAAGTATTATAATGTAATAATAATAATAATGGAAGCTGAATCTTAAATGTATTTGTGTTCTTTATTGAATAAAATTTTGTTGACATTTGGGCATCATATGTTTTCCGTACGAAAAATATTTTCATTTAAGAAAAATTAGAAGAGTCGGTCATAATGTTGATAAATAAATCCAAAAAATACTATTTTTTAGATGATTATTTTATTTCAAAAAAATAATTTAAATAGAAATCCCGTCCATTACTGCAGAAGTTCTTGTTCATGATCCATAAAATTTATTTAATTTATATTTTTTTTCCAAGTCTCTTCGTCATCTGAGACCATATCGACTTTTAAATAATACACAATATATTTATTAACGAAACAAATTAGCGAAGTAATTATCCAATTGATTTAAATTAATTCAGAGATATGTGAAAAGGGAAGAAGTCAGCCAGAGGGTATCGAAATAAAATTCCCAAAATATGAAACATTTCGGCTTTAATTAGATAATGCCATCATCGGTCATTAAAACTGCAATGAGCAACAAAATTAAAAAATCATCGTGAAGATTTAAATAAATTTTCATCGGATTACCTGGGATCGAACCCACACTCCTTAGCTTTTCAAGAAATTGTTAATTATTATAAAAGTGAAAATGACCACTGTTAACAAAATAAAGAGAAACATTAATAGAAAAGACTCCCCTTCTAAAGAAATTATCTGTCTAGAATATTTATTGAAGTATCATCATTTAATTGAGAGTCAAGATTTCTAATTTAATCATTTTAATAAAATTCCTATTTTGATAAATTCTACGTCATTGTTTAATTTTTCATTATTCTTAAATAAATGAATCAAATGGAAGTGAAAGTTCAAAGATCTTTAAAAACAAGAAAGAGAGAGGAATAAAAAGAATTAGAAAAGAAAATTTTCCAAGGATTTGACAAATGACTTCATTTTAATCTTCGCTAAAGAAAATAGAAAGATTCTCTCTCAATGAAACTTTTAATCTTTTAATAAGTCAAGTAATTCAGATTTCTATTAAGGTTTTAGTAATATTATGTAACTAATTACGATGTGACTATAAAAGCCATTTTGAAAAATCAATTTGAAGGGGTTCCAGCTCGGATTTTTAAGCATAATATATATATTCAAGGAGTATGGAAAAAGTGATCTAGGGGGAGGTGAGGAATTAACTTCTAAAATATAGGTCCATATATTGTGAATATAAATATTAGCAACTTTACGTTTTGCAGATAGATAGCAGGGTGTGCTAGTCCTTCAGCTCAACCGGGAAAAACAATTAAAAGTTTATTTATGTCTTTTTTCGACATCAGACGCCATTTAGGCTGTCTTTATTTATTTATATTAATTGGTAACCAATATAATATGGATAAAAAGTACGGGAAGCGAGACCTCTTGCACCAATGGGCACACAAATATGAATCTTTTTAATAATTTGAACACACATTTATTAATTATTTATTAAATACAAGAAAATTTAAAATAGTTTTATGAAATAACGTTGAGAAATTTCTATTATTTATTTTATCATTGCCATCATTAAGGTTGGGTGAGGGGGAGGGGGGGGGGGTTTAAATTTAAAATATAATAAGAATTAAAGTGAAATAACCTTCAGAAATATTTATATAAAAATAGGGTTAGTGTGATTTTATTTCCCCCTAACCGTTTTTGTATTTGCTATGGGTCATTTATATCTGGTGTATATCTCGGAGGCAAGTAGGGTTCTGAACCCACCTTCCTGCGTACACCACTGAATGCATTGACGTTTATTAATTAAAAATTTTTTCAAAAAGTATTTAGTATTTTGATCCACCCACTTTTTTGAATTTTATCGAATATTAATTAATAAATAAATAAATTCTTCAAAAAAAGTCAACCAACCAGTTTCCATATTTCACCAATGTTCGTTCATTAGAGTTGCCTACATAGTTATTATAATAAAAATAATTTTCTTTCTGAATTTCTGTAATAACTAATTTTTGCGGTTTTAGACCACAAGGACCGTATTTAGAAATGACCTTAACTTTTTAACAATTTTATGCGCTTTTATAAAGAATTTATTGAGTTAAAATTTTCTGACTGTTTAATCAAAAGATCTAAGCTATTTAAGAAAAACTTTCTTTAGGATTATTTATGAATAAGGGCTTTAGACATTACGAAATATTTCTAAATGTATCATATTTTTAAGATTAATTAATATCTAAAATAAAATCTAGAATAAAATTTATCACTATGATCAAGAACAGAGCAGAGAGTATAAAATAGTCTTATTGTAATATTTATTAGATGAAATTTATATTTTCTAGTAATTAATTAATTATATTATATTATAATTCATGAAGAAGTGTCACTATTTTACCATTTACGTTTACCATATGAAGAGAGAGATGAGTGTTTGTTGAAATATTACGTGGCTGGATGTTGGGGTTGCAGGGTGTGCCGAGGGTCTTTGACCCTTGTGTATTGATCCCCTCGGCGGGCATTGAACCCGGACCCTCCGCTCAATGCCAAGGACAAGGTCGCCACCCTTCCGGGGGTGATGAACTCAAGACTCATGCGGGGAGGTCTGCAGGTGCAATCATCACTTACCTGAAACACAAAGACACGCAAAAAGAATTCATTTATTATATTCTACTCAAATAAATTTTAATAATGTGATTTTCAAAAACCACTAAAAAGAAAATACCACTAAACATATATTGATATTTCTATAAATTTTATTTCTTAAAAAATACAAAAGTATCGCAGATAAGTTTTTTCTTTTTAACTTTCTCTATTTTATTGAGAATAGGGATCCGCAGACTTAGTTTGTTTAATTAAACATTTGACAAAAATGTGTTGCTAAGATTTATTTAAAAATAACAGAAGTGTAGTTTGAGAAACCCAATTTTAAATGGTATTTATATATAATAACGAAGTGCCCTCCCCTCCCCTTTCCCCTGTGGCCGAGAGTTAAATATACTGACAATACGAATAACCTTAAAACCCAAGAGATGTGGGTTCGGATCCCAGACAGTCCGATGAAAATTTATTTAAATCAATTGGATAACATTTTGGTGTAAATAAATATATATGCCTGGTTAATTCGTATCGTATATATATATGAATCTTTTAAAAATCTATATGGACACAGATGCCAAAAAGACTATTTAAAAATATATATATTTATTTTTTTCTCTAAGCAACCGGCATAGGAATATATATTTACAAAATACATAATAAAAATAATTATATTTAATATTATATATAATATAAATTAATTTCTTTTTTTTTTTTTTTTTAATTTTTTTCAGATCTGAGGCCATTTAGACTCTGTCCATATTTATTTAAACCAAATGGTTGTCTATATAATTAAAAAAATTTTGTCTCTTGGGACGGGAAGCGAACCATCGATCTTTGGATCAAGAAGTAAGGCCTCTATCTCTGAACCAAGGGCCAGCGGCTATTAATTTCTTTTATTAAACAAATTTATTGATTATTAATGAATTATTATTTAAAAATTTTCACAAATATGATAATAGTTGATTTTGATTAGAGGGCGCTAATCACTGCCCGCCAAAAACTGGACGGTAGAAAGGTATTAGACTAATTTTATTTAATTGAGGTAAGAGTGAGTTGCGACACGTATTAAGAGGAGGTGTTGGGTGCCCGTTTCCTCTTTTGGAAAACTATATAAATACAAAAGGGAGGAGTTCCTCTGGCTAGATGCAGAGCACCGAAGGCAGCTAAATTATTTCAATTTTTTTCACCTAATTAAAAAAAAAAAAGAGTTGCTATATAAAACCCATACGTTCATATTTATTCAAACTAATTGATATCCAATTAATCAGGAGATGAGGTGGCAGTCAATGGGAAGCAGCGTCAACACAAATGAAACCCCAGACGTTTCGGCTAAATTTTTTGGACCATCATCAGTTGTCAGGGAGGTCATACGTAAATATTTATTTATCATATACAGGTAAATTTTCATTTTTTTTAAATTTAACAAGTCTTTATCTGTAAATAAATATTTATATAAAACAACTCCCATCACCTGGAGATGGTCTAAGAAATTTAGACCGAAATGTAGATTTCATTGGTATAGACGTTGCTCCCCACTAGCTGCCACCACCTGTCGTCATTCAATATAAAATCTACAGCCACTGATACATCTAGTCCATAATATCCAATTATTTTGAATAAATTGTTTAAGATAAAATGTGAGAGATTATTGTTTTGGCTGGACATATTTAGTGCCTCCCGGAATTGAACTTGGGACCACTTTCGTCGCGGATATTCTGCTGTTACGCCAAAACACTTTTATCTTAAACGATATATTGGCTTTTTCGTGGGATATAGTTATGAAACCTTTATCAAAACAAACCTATACATTTATGTTGAATAAATTTGATTTATCGCTTTGAATGGGAATCTCTATTAGAAATCGTTGTCAACAACGAAATAAGAATGAAAGGTGAAAAATTAATTTCCGAAAAAATATTTAGGATACAAATGATTTGTGTGAGGGGAGGGGAGGGAGAAGAGGGAGAAATAAGAAGGCATTATATTTTTCTTATTAGCTTAATGAAATTGAATATTAAATTTTCCTCAATCGTATTTTTTCTTTAATCTAAATGTAAAAATTTATTCTTGAATGACAACACTTTGATAAATTATCTTAGAATCTGACGGATAAAAAGAACTTGGCATAAGAGTATGGTACGTAATACAGGCAGGGCAATGACCTGACGTCTGTTTGTAAAAATCAATAGACGAGCAAACGAAGAGAGAGAGAGACAGAGAGAGAGGGTGGTGCGGAGAGAGGACGTCTATCTGTCCTTCCATTTTCAAAGGTTATCCAATACGGCATTTAAATAATTCGGTTATGTAGACTCAAAAAATGTTTTCAAGTTGAAAATCAAATATTTTTATCTTTCTTCTATTTTTATTCTAAAGAGATTCGATATCATTTTTAATTCAGATGAATTTCACTCAGATTTATTAAATCAATCACCAGAGGTAAGCAAAAAAAAACTTTCTTATGATATTTCGATTTTATCTTTATTTGTCTTTTTTTTTATTAAATCTTCTAATTTTACCTTTTCTTTAATATAAATAAAACTTAGAACTTGTATAAAAAAATAGTAACCTCGTCATAACGGATTTCGTTAGAACTGACTTCGGATATAGTGGACAGCATGCCAGCGCTCGTAAACTGAACACTCGGGGAATCCCCCGAGTTGCTTTATGAAAGAGTTTGACGAACTTATTAGATTCTAAAGTGTTAGACAATGTAAATCACCCAGTTGACTAACCTCTGTTTACGCATTTTTTTACTTGTTCTTGACAACGGTTTATTCATACAGCTGCAAAACAGTTTCTTTACTCGAAGTGAATGAATGCAT
The DNA here is from genome assembly GCA_010014785.2 of Anisolabis maritima. NCBI lineage: Eukaryota > Metazoa > Arthropoda > Insecta > Dermaptera > Anisolabididae > Anisolabis > Anisolabis maritima. The sequence goes on from JAAAKE020012073.1 coordinate 6,755, forward strand.
TTAGTTGATTCAATCTGTATAAATTGTAAATTAAACAAGTCGTCGAAATAGTATTCTTCAGATATGGACAAACGGAAAAGAATTAATTTAACGTTAAATCATAAACTTGAAGTGATAAAACACTTGGAATCTGGATTGTCTGTGTCTTGTATATGCGAACAATATGGTATACGAAACCAAAGTGTCTCGGACAATTAAAAAAAAAAACAAAGATAAACTGAAAAAATTTATTTTAATGTGTGATGTAAGTGCGAAAATAAATCCCATAAAACAAATGAAATTGGCCTGTGAAACTTTACTTGAAGAAGATTTATTGAAGAGGTACGTCCAACAATGTTCTTGTGGGGTTCCGGATAAGGCAGTTGAATGCTCCAATTAAATTAGCAGATCACATGAATATAAATTCATTCAAAGCAAGTGATGGATGACTCTAGCGATTTCGCAAAAGGCATGGAATACTTAAAAAACGAATTTACGGTGAAGCTTCAAGTGCACCAATAGAAGTGATTGAACCATTTCGAGTTGAGCGAATAAATAATGAAATGTTATTACAGTCTCAGATATATAATGCTGATGAAACAGGTTTGTTGTGGCGTGCTTTGCCTGAAAACACACAAGCATCCCAAAATGAAAAATCTTCTGGAAGAAAAATCAACAAGGAGGAAGTCTCAGCATTGCTTTGTGCTAACGCAGATGGATCACATAGACTGACCCCTGTTTTTGTTACCAAATCTCGAAAACCAAGAGTTTTAAAAGACATAATGAATCGTCTCCCTAATTCGAAAAAGGCATGCTTCATCTCAAACATTTTCAGACTTTTTAAAGAATTTGTATCTGCAGTCAGGAAATTTCAAGAGGAAGAGCTTGCAATATCCCCGGAAGACGTAAAATGTTTGTTAGCTATTAGACAACGCTCGTGCACTTACATCGGAAAATATTCTACGATCTGAAGATGGCAAGTTTAGCTGTATGTTCTTACCAAGAGACACCACATCGATTATTCAACCGATGGACTAGGAAATAATTTTAGCCACAAAAAGTATATACAGGAAAAGGTTTTTAAATGAAGTAATGGTGCTATTTTAGGAGGAAGAAAATGAAAAAACAGAGGGATACAGCGTACCTTGAAAAATTTAAAAAGTTATAATTTAAAATCACAATTTTTCATTTCGGAGTTGCTGTGAAAGAGGTTACCACCACCAAATGGGTGGAAGAATTTATTTTATGGCCAGGTTGCAGACATTGATTTAGGGTAGAAGTTCCTGATTTCTGTAGCACTTTACAAAATAATCCTGGACAAGGAGCAGCCGAGGAAGATATGCTGATGATCAAGGAAAATAAGAATGAAAGCGAAGGTAGCGAGGAGAAGGAAACGTCCAAAAATAAAATTATCAAAGATCAAATCGCATCTTGCCGAAGTTAGATCGTTTATTGACGATTCATCGGATAGCGAAATGCAGTTATATTACATGCATTTTCGTAATTTTAGGAGTTAATTATTAAAAAACAACAAACTAGAAAAGTGCAATCGAAAATTGATGCATTTTTCAAAGCAGGATCACCGAAACCAGGCAGTTCAGACTCTCCTCAACCGGCGTATACTGACATATGGTCTGAAACGAGTAAAGGGAAATTTATTTTTTGCTCTATTATCTTATACCTAATATAAATAAAGTATAATATGAAAACAAATGTTTGTTTATACATTTCTATTTGATAGTAAACAATATTGCTTATTCAGAAAATTTATTTTTATATAACGGACTTTCGGCTATATCGGGCACCCCCTCCCCCGCATTAGTCCGTTATATCGAGGTTTTACTGAATTCTTATTCTAATCCGCCATGAAAGAAAGGCTGCTGAGTGGCGTGTCACGTGCAATCGTAGGCTGCGAGCAGAGTTTGACATTTATTTCTAAGAATGAGGTTAGGTAAAAAAAAAAAAAGGAAAAATATATCGGGTAGTAAGGAAACACTAACTTTTGTAAACAATCGGTTCAACCGAAAATCAGAATGGGATTTTGCTCTAATTAATAGTATTTGATTTTTCAAAGTTGTTTTTTGCATTGCCTCTGCCAAAAATGACATCCTCCTCTCTTGTTACTAGGTGATTTAACATCACAAAAGTAAAAGGGGGAGTACTGGATTGTATTGGAAAAGCTACTTCCGCTCTCTGAATCATTTCGCAAAAAATCTATATTTTATTATTACTCAATGACCAACCGTGAATCAATATTTATCCTAATAAAACAAAAGCAACTGATGGTTCTGATAAATTTACGAGTATAATAAAACTTTTTCTGACATGATCAATTAGTGGTAAAATATTTTTTTTTAAGTCTTTCGGCAAGACTCCTTCCTCTCTCGCTAAGCAGTGTATATTTGGTGAATAACATCTGAAAGAAGACAAGAATTACCGTCGAAACTTTCAAAATATGTGAATTTTTTTTTTCTGTCCACGTTATTCAAATGTTCTATCAAATTATATATTTCTGTAAAAGAGCTTACATTTATAATCCTATCATAAATAAATGTAAAAACTGAAAAGAAGATAAAAAGCGAGTATAAGGATAATGGCAGAACACAAAAGGACTATAATTATTAAAATGTAAGTGTATTCAATTTTTATCATTTTAAGTATTAATACGTATTCTTAAAGAATTTTTTTAAATTTTACAAATAGAATAAAAAAAAATGTCACCTTGAATTAACAAGAAGCTCTGTGAGGTAAACGGTATGTCATTGAAGAAAAGTTGTTTTTTGTTGTTTAATTGAATTCTAATCACATTAAGTTATGAAAAAAAAAAATAATTCGATGAAGGTAATAAATTTATATTTAAACAAAAAAAAGAAAAAAAAAACATGAAAAGCCAATTTATAAAATTTATTCCACATGTTTCTGTCAAATTGTCATCATCAAAAATAAAAACTATTAATTTTATGTGGAAAAAGTTTTTTTTTTTTAATGAAGAGAAATCAACTAAATAAATTTTAGAGAGATTAAAACTTGCACGCATGTTTATTTGTATTTAATGAATATAATTAAATATGAATAAAGTTTTTAGTCCATGGGGAAGATTCCACGAATTCACCTCTCTAATCTTAGCTAAGAGAAAGTTGAGTGCTGCCGTCCCTCCGATTTTTTATTTTGTTAATAATTTTGTTTTTTATTTTTTTAAAATCCCTGACAATTTTGGATTTAATAATTCCCTTAGGGACCTATAAAGCAAAGGTAAAAAAAAGTCGATTGATTTACTTTTACTTTATTAGAGTATTATTATTATTTAATTTTCAAATTGATTTTATTAGATAAATTAAAAGAAATGTCTATACATTTCATACCTAACACCCTTATGATTCCAGTAAGATTCCGTTATTTCAGAAGCTGGTGAAGGTCAGTAAATCAGGTGTTTGCCAGGACATCAACCACAACAACAACATGGGAGACGACGACGACGAGAGGCGGTGTTGTGCAACGGTATAGTGACGCAACCGAGTGCACTTTCGCCCGGGCCGATGCACTCTTGTGCAATCGTAAACGAGTGTCTAGGTCCTGTCTGATGCACTTTCTCCTCCGCGGTCCACCTGGGGGAGAGGAGGGCCTACTCTTGGCCTTCAAAGGGTCAGCCAAGTCCTTTGCTTTTTTGAATAGTACCAAAAGATCATAACGTTCAGAAAAATTGTTGAAGAATAAGTGCAAAATTTACTTTTAGAACTTTTTTATAATTAGTTCTTGTTTTGTCAATTTGGATGAAAATTTTTATCAATATTTCTTATAATTAGTTAAAAATTCTAATTACAAAATTTATTAATTTGTTTGACCTTTTTTATTATTTTTTTTTTTTGAAGAGTATAAAATTTTGTCAACTCCTAGTCTGGCGGGGGTGCTGCATCAGATGGAATAGTGAGAGACAAGGCAGGGGCTTAAAAGTGTTAGGCCCCTGCGAAGCAGATATAATTTGCCTCTTTTAAGAGTCAGTCATTACATTATAGTTTTCAAATCTCCCCTCCCCCCCCCCCGCCCAAAAAAAAACAAAAAATTTTCAACAGTTG
>JAAAKE020012084.1:0-10806 GCA_010014785.2 Anisolabis maritima
GAGATTAAAATTATTCATGGAATATCAATATTATTAATTAAAACATCGCCTATGTATATCCATCAATGAATTATAAATAAACTATTTATCTATATTATTTTTATTCAAGAAATGTTTGATATGAAAACAAAATAAATAGTGCATTTTTAATTAAAAAGAAATGAAAATTGTGAACTTTAGCGATTGGCTGCCTGCTTGCCATTTTCAACTTCTCTTGCTGGAGCCAACTTCACTCAATACATGTTTTGAGGCCATCAAACATGTTGATGAGTTTTCGATTTCTTTTATCTAAATGTTATTTTTTAAAACAACTTAGAAGTAAAAGTATATCGCACTGTTTAGCTTCTTGATTAATATAAATTTTAGTTCATAATTTTAAATTTATTCTATTTCAAAATGCCTAAAGGATCGCGTAAAAATAAAAGTGAGTATTTACTCCTAACCTATCCATGAATCATCTCAATCTCTCTATTATGCAACCATTTATTATTCCATATGGTGAAATGTTTTTTACTTATAAATACAACATTTCATAATATTATACATGGGAGAAGATATATATATGCATGGAGAGAGTTGAGATAGTATTATTTAGTTAACAAAGTGTATTTTGTACTCACGTGTTTAGTGATGGCGAAGGTGAAGGCGAAAACTCGTTCTTTGGTTGCAGACGGCTCCAAAAGCAGGGAAGTTGCCATCGGCACCTCCGACGAGGATTCCATCAACGATAATGCCAGTGTCACCAGTTTTGCTTCAGAAATACGCAGCGTCCTAGAAGAGGGTATATATCTTTTTTTTAGTCTTTATTATCCTGCAACTATAAAACGGAAGTGGAGTATCCTTGACATATTTAGCAATGCAAATTTAGCACACGAATTATAAATAACAATTCAAATATAAGAATTGCCTAAAAATAACTGAGTGAATTTATAAATTTTTTCTCAAATTAAAATATCGATATTTATTTTTTTGAATAAGTTTTGAAAATATTATTTTCGTTTAGATAGAACATTTTTCACCCTATGGGACAGTGTGACGTCAGAGGCTAAGGGAGGAGTTCTAAAAAAGGCGGAAATTTATTTTCTTTTATGAGGTTTTTGGCATCTCTGCTTTCCTTTATTATAGAAAGTTTGGGAAAAGGTAAAAAAAAATCAAACTGGGAAAAATTTTTGACTTTTTTTTATCTTTGTATACATTTAATATTAAAAGAATGAAAAAAAAAAATCAATATTAATTAAACTTAATACCAAAAATTTAACTTTTTCTAACAAGTCTAATGTGTGGTGTGCCATCCTCAGCCACCCCCACTAAGGGTCGATAATAACAGAAAGGCGCGGAGAAATTAAAAAAAAAAAATTCGAAAAAAAAAAAATATAATTATTGAAATCAATAATCAATAACTAAGTAAAGATAACGTTACGGAACATTATATTTTATGCCCTTTCAAATTAGCATGAGGTTTCAATTAAAATATTTATTTTTGAAATAATTAATTTAAAAAATTTTAGAATTTTTTTATTTTTAAATAAGTTCATTTCAAGAACTACAATCTTTTTAGTTTTAGGATTGAAAATAAGGATTCTCCCTTCCCTAAATAAAAAAACTTTGTTGATCAAAATTTTTCCCTTTCGTTTAGAGATAGGGTTCACAAATCAACATGAAAAAAAGGTGAGCGCGAATAAGAAGTGTTGCCTTAATTTATAAAATAAAAATTATTAATTATTTAAAAAAAAAAAAAAAAAAAAAAGCATTTTCTTTTTCAATTAATTTACTTGAGAAGGAAATTCTCTATTCAAGTCAATTTTTATTATATAAAAAAAATTCTTTTCCATTCATTGCTTTTGTTATATCATCAGACAATTAACAATCTCTCATTCACTTTCTTTTAATTGGGGGAGAATATTTAACAAAGAATATAACATCTATAAAGTCTCTAATTTTTTTGTTTGATTATTTATATCAAGATCGAGAGAACATGTTAAATTAATTATACTTAAGATATTTATTATCGTCATATCAGATTGTGGAAATAATTCAAGTCCTCTCTCTCTCTCTCTCTTTTTTCGTAGATTTTAATAAATTCAAATTGAAATTTAGATTAAATAAAAGATTATTTTTTTTCGTTAACGTTTTGAACTCTAATCTCGTTCGCCCTTTAGAACAGGCTAATGTCAATTTAATGTTATCAAAATTATATTTAATTATTCTGATATAGAGAAAGTATGGAAATTTATTAATAAAAATGAAGTCCCAAAGGACTATTCAAGACATTTAAATATATGTTAGTAATGCTGAGAGAATGTATAGGTGAGAATTTGTAGAAAAAAGCCAGCAGGACAAACACTTAATTTTAGGGTATCGATAAATTGGTATCCGCTTTGGTAATTCCTAGCATCAGCTCATATTTCGAATCAATATTTCTAAATATATATATATTTATAGAATTCGTTCTTTTGTTCAAAATATTTATAATTTTAGTTTTATTTGTTTATGCATATAAAAATGGAAAAAATAAATTAAAATAGCTTTAATTTGATAAATACTTTTATTATATATTAAAATGTTTGCATTCGATTCTCGCCAGATCAAAAAAACCTGTCTAAATACTTTAATTTTTTGAGGTTTCCACAACGTAAGGGCGTTGATGGAAGAGAGTACGTAAAAAATGACCGCCGGGCAATCGGCCGATTAATCTGCTAACCCTACCTACTTATTTTATTGCAACCATTTCAAGCACATACACATATTAAGCATTGAGCGGGTTTGAAAAAAATATTTTTTTGACATAACAAACAAAAAATTGGAAAATCGATCATAAAAGTCGAACTCTTTCACTCCACTTAACAAAAATTAATTTTTGTGCAGATGATGTTGCTCCTCCAATATTTGAAGTGATTTGCTGGTTTTTCTCTCCAACTTTATATATGTTAAATAAGATCTATGATTTTTAAATTGAGATTTGCCTGTTTTGAGGAAAAGCGTTATTATAGTTGATGGGAAAATAATATTTTATTAATATTTACTTAGTCTCCATTTCATTTCAAATCTAAAACAATTTATATCTGAAAATGGAATCATGCCAAAATTCTTTTAAAAATATATTCACCAACTTTCACTGAATTTATAATAAGCTGTTCGATTAAATTTGAAGTAAATAATTGTTTATGGGCCCACACCTGGCTGTGGTGATGTCAAGCTACTCGAATTAAGATTTTCTCCTATAGAATCAGAAAAGCCATAAAATATAGTTAGTCAATTCCAATATCTTTAATTAAGAAATCGTTTAAATGAAAATTAAAACAAATTATTAGTTTTATTTTCAAATCACTGAAATTTATTTTTAGTTTGAGAGTAACTTGGTTGGACTTAAAAAAAAAAAAAACGAATATGGGTGAATACGATACCTAGGTACAAGATGGGGAGGGAGCTACAATCATGTTTGCGTTTCTAAGCTCTCCTTAAAGTTTTTTGTCAATTAGCAACCTAATTTTATTTAATTTCATTGTACTTACTTTTCGGCTTTATACAATAAGTTATCTTTTGGGCGGATTGGCCCTCAAAGATTATTGCACAACGACTCGTGTTTTGCTTCTAAAGTGTCAAGTGGCTTTCTTCATAAAATGAAATGAATTTGACATCCAGCATTTATTAATTTTTATATCAAGATCAGGAAAATAAATGACTTGGAGGAAGGAGGTTTATAAACTATTGAATATTTGCCCTTCCCTCCTTCAAATAAATATTCTTAAATCCCTTTTCATCTTATTCTTCCCCTACAATGTTGAAATTTATAAAATCGATTTGTAAATGTTTTATAAAATTTTGGGGGTACTTCACTCGTCCCTTATTATTATTATTATTATTATTATTATTTTCTTTATTTTATGTCTTTATGGCTACAGAATTCTTTTGATGTAATGGAGTCAATAATAGACAAGACTTTTCTTTTATTCTCTATGCTTACTAGGCTAACGTTTCAGCCCTCAGTCATCTTGACAGGCGGCTGGGCCGAACTTTAGCCTAGCATTTTGAATAATTATCCATTATTGATTTGATGAGTTGCGTATTTAATTATTAGATTTTCCTTTGTTCATTTTTCCAGGCGGAGACGAAGTAGATGAACAATCTCAAACCGATCATTTTGAAGAGAAATTCGCAGACGCTTTGGATCAATTATTAGAGAGATCAGTTCAGACTCGTGTTTTAGGATTAGAGGCCATCTCTCGAGCTCTCTCCTGCAAATACATACCTGAGTTTATTACTAATCGTCGTTTGACGATAACCGATGCAATTGAACGTAGTTTAAAGAAAGGACGTGGACAAGAACAGACGGCAGCTGCTCAATTGGCTGCTCTCTTATGCATTCAACTTGGCTCAAATGACACCGGAGAATTACTTGTTAAAGATTTGGCACCGATACTTAACGCAATCGCTTTTGATAAAACCGCAGCGCCTCAGGCACGAGCCAAGGTTAGTTCGAGTTATTCTTTCTATTTTAATAAAATATTACATTTTTTATTAGATAGATGTGATCAAATAAAAAAATCTAGTAGCGTAGCCAGAATTATATCTAGGCTCCTGTCCCTTGGAGCAGAGGTAGAGGTCTTGCTTCACGTTCCAAGGGTCAGTGACTCTCTTCCCGTCCTGAGCGATAACAATTTATTTTAATGAATAGGGACCGGGCCCATCTCCCTCCCTTACCCTTTTGATGGCTCTTTTTTTTTTACTAAGAGAGCTGATACCTAGAAATGGTGGGACTTCATCTCTAAAAATAAAGAAATGCAAATGAAGACATAATCAAGGAAAATTGGTGAAAGGTTGCAAAAAAAAGATTAGAAAAAAATTTTTGGGCCTCTCCCCTCCTCAAAATTCAAGTCCTGGCTACTTTATTATTTTTGCTACATTTTTATCGACTAAAATGAATTTTTTTATCATCATCTGAATATTATTTTCTTTTCATATTCTTTTATTAACCCAATAGGAAGAAATATAAGAAATGACTCATATTTGAATTTGCTGAGAAATCAGCAGAACCCTTCTCTTATTCACTTTTTTTAATCAGAGGAAATTAAAAATATAAAACAGGTATATATATACCCATCCAACCATCCATTCATCCATCCATCCATCCAAATTATGGAATTTGTCTCACAATTCAAACTTGAAAAAACAAAATTAAACTACACTTTATGAATTATCCTTGAGAAGTTGATTTAAAGGTGCAAGGTCAGACTATTTATCATTATACAATTATTTCTGATATGTTAATCATTTATTCATTTATTATTTTAGTCTAATATTTTAGATAATTTGATAACTATTATACAATGTTTGGCAATATAAATATAAATGAATTTAATTGAATCATTTTAAATTATATAATATTAAATAATTTTAAGATAAATGTTCATTCATTCACTAATTTATCTCGATTTGTAACCTCAATAATTAAAAGAATTTTATTAATATATAAAAACGTAGTTTAGTTTATCAACTTTTTTTTTTTTTTTTTTGAGGGAGAGGAGAGACCATTTAGACCTTTTCATAAAATAATCCTTTGTATCCATAAGCGGTTCAGAGCATCAAAATATTTATAACTAAGGTCTTGCAGTGTGTGGTTGTCCTTCAGTTCGCTCAATAGGGGGAATTGAATTAATTTACATACACATTTATTAATCTTTTATATAAATAAAAGAAAATTTAAAAATAAATTATATGAAGTAATTTTTTCTAAATTTCTATTTGTATTATTTTATTTTTGCCATTATCATTAAGAGAGTGAGAACAAATTCGTTATTTTTTAAAATTCATATCTCTCAGTTAATTAAATTACAATCATTTCTCAAACTCCCAAGGAACTCCGGAGATGCCAAAAATGGACCAACAACAAGCAAAAATCTTTGTTCGAAGCTGTGGCATATCCGGAGTACCTTGGGGGTTTGAGGATTTGATTGTAATTTAAGTAACTGAGAGAATTTTAATTGCGTCTGGATCCAGGCACCTTATTATAAAAGTAATAAGAATTAATGTGAAATAACCTTGAGAATTATTTCTCTAAATATAGAGTTAATGTAATTTTATTCCCCTCTCCTACCCTTGTATTTATCATTTATATTTAGATATATGTATATCGAAGGCAAGGGAGGGGATTCTCACCTACTTATACGACTGTCTATATCAGTGATCGGGTACCATAATTAATATAATAATGTAAAATTTATATCTAAACATAAAAAAGTTGTGATATCTGTAAATACTGAATTAAAAACAAGTTTACTTAAGTTTGAACTTTTAGTCAATAGGAAAATCAAATGAAAATTGTGACTCACAAAATTTATTTTTTTTTAATTTAATTTTTTTTTTTATAAAGATTGAAAAAGAAATTAGAATTGCAGCTATTCGTTTCGGTCCGAGGATGGACCATCTTCGGAGGAGAAAGAACGGGATAGATGGTCCTTACCCGAATCGAAATATCAGCTCAGTAAAATAAATTTAAATGAAAGAAGAGTAATTGCATTTCTCATTTCTCATCTATTCATCTCATTCTATCAAAATTACATCACAACTCTACTTATTTATGTTAATATCAATTTTTTTGATGAAATCTAAAGCCTTTATTTTATTATTTCCATAACAATTCCCTTATATTTTATTTTATAAATGTTATTCATTTAATATGAAATAAATTTAATTAATTTTTCAAACTTTTTTTCAATCAAAATTATTTCTTGCAAAAGATCTGGATCACTTTCCTTTTCCAATAAACTCTTGCAAAATATGGATAAAAAGGAACTAATGAAAAATTTTTACTTAGTAATATCCTCGTTAATTATCTGAAGTAGTATTAATTATTATTCGATAGAAGCTAACCGAGTGATGGAAAAAACTAAAACAATTAAAGCAGAAGAAAAAGACATATTTGAGAGAAGTTAATGTTTTTCGGTCTCTGATTTTATTACATTGATTACCTCTCCTTGCTTTCTCGGCTCTTACATTTGGTTTTGATTTTTTAATAAGAAAATTTGTCTAACATCCAACAATGATAGCCTACGTTTAAATATATTTAGCCCAACTTCCTTTATTATAATATAATTGATTCTTTTAATTGGAAATCTCAATTCTCTAGATGTGATTTAATTATTTTTTTTTAGTGCTGCTCTTCTCTTGCTTTGTCTTCGTTCTTGTGCTGTAATGAAATTGGCGAAGTGCTCACCTACATGCAAGGATTGGAACGTGTTTTTGCTGGTTCTTATTTGAAAGGCGATGGCTCTCCATCTCTCATTGCTCTTGAATTGGCTCAGCTTCACGCTTCCGCTCTTTCTGCCTGGGCTCTTCTTTTCACTCTTATGCAACCGGGTGACGTTTATATGCTCATGTCTACAGACAGCAATTTTATGCCGTAAGTCTTCTAAATTCTAAAAAAAAAAAGATTCCCATAAAGAGAGTGTCCCTTGATCTGCATTCAGCTCTTTCACTCACAAAGGTCTATTTTTTACTTGAATGCAAGTATATAGACAACTCAATGATAACAAATTTCAATTCAATTTCGTGTGAACCTCAAAAGACTATGATACCACATTAATTTCATCCAATGGGGTTTGTGGGGCACGCCTTTATTTTGTGATTTTTATTTTTTCTCACTGTCTGGCAACTTTCATGCGGTATAACTTCTGACTCAGTGAAGCTACAACTCTCGTTGTTTCAATATTTCTGATCATAATATAAAAATGCGGTGCTTCCACGTTAAGGGGGGAGGGATGGGTAAGAGTCTCTGGAAGTACTAGACGTGAAAGATGACAGTCGAATTCTACATTTAACAATATTCCTTCCCTTCAGGCAAATTGACCATCTTACACAACTTCTGGAATCGAGCCATTTGGAGGTGAGACTGGCTGCAGGTGAAGCCATTGTTCTTGCTTACGAATTAGGACGAACTCATGATGAGGCATTCCGTGAGGAATCTGCTACGGAATTGTGTGACAAATTACGACAATTGGCAACCGATTCTCATAAATATCGAGCAAAGAAAGATCGAAAACAACAGAGGAGTACGTTTAGAGATATTCTTCATTTCGTAGAGGTAATTATTATCATTAATTACATTTTTTTTCTCTCAAAAATAACGAGCCCCTTTTACTTCCCTGTGATTCACTTCTTAAGGGGCAGAGGAACGCTTTTTGGATACATGAGAATAATTCTCCTCTCCCTTCCCCCCCTCACTTCAAATATCGTTCATAGGCTCAAGTTTATTAATAAAGTTTAGACTCTATTCCTTTATTTTTTAATCTAAGAGAGACCCAATTGATATTGTGTCAAATTTTTGGAGGGGGTACATATATCTTGTTGTACTCTTTTTAATCGTTTTTATTCATATCATATTTGCCTTAAAGGGAAAAAATTAAAACTCTAATTATTTTGTAATATTTTGAGATATATCTCTCTGTATCTGATTAAATATTATTAATTTTTCCCTTCCATTGTCGTCTCCAAAGTGAAGCGAAATTAGATTAATCAACAATTTTTGAATTTTGTCTTAAACTTTTTCAAAAGTCCTAAGTTCAGAAAACAATTTTACATTTCATCACTTACAGAGCAACATTTGATATCTCATTTTTTATGAAGAAAGTAAAACGGAGTAGCTGCCAAATGATATAAATAAAAAAAATTGTATGTTGTTGACGTTTCGAGTGCCAAACGCATCAGAACATATAGAGTATTATATTGACATGATTAACACCTCAGACTCAGAGGAGTTTGATTCTTTCTTGCGATAATCATCTCTTAAGCTCTGAATTACATTCGATTCAAATTTTGAGAGGATCAATCTGTACATCAGAATGATGCAAATAGAGATTCAAGAATTTACTGTCACAGAACAATTTGAAATTCATACTTGAATTTTACAAAAAATTGATTGCTGGTGTTATTCTGTAAGCGATGATTTGTTCCTCTTTTTGTAGATGCGATAATATAAAAAGAAAAATTTAAAAGTACTTGAACAATATGAATATTTATTTCATTTTATATAATTAATGCTAAAAACGAGGGGAATTTTTTCTTTTGCAGGAAGGTTGTCCACCCGATATCCAAGTTCGTTTCGGCCAAGAAATGTTACCTTTAGACACCTGGTGTCGTAAAAAGCAATATGACGCTTTTTGCCAAGTGCTTGGATCTGGAATGAATTTGCATTTAACTGAAAACGATTTACTTCGTGATGTATTTGAATTGGGAGAGAAAATTTCACCCTTTAACGCCGTAGCCATGAAGCAATCAAAGCTCGAAAGAGTAAGTATATATTATACACAAAAACCCAAACTGTTGGCCTAATATGCTCATAGCAATATCTTTGTCTTGGGCCCTTGGTGGCCTTAAAGACATTTAATTATTTGGTGATAACCACCATCGAATATATTTTATTGCTTAAGATGGGAAGCGAATTTATTCCCATCTTTTTAGTTGCATTCCATTGGCAATTCGTTTCAAGTGACTTGAATATCTTAACCTGCCATTTGTCAGAAATTCAGTTCACTCTCTCTTGGAGAATGTCTACATATTGTTTTAACAGTGATCATAAGACTGTTTAGTTGCTGGTCTTTTTCTTCACTTGTAAGGGACAATCTCAATTTTTTTATTTTCTGTGTTTAATATGTCAATTGAATGTTTGTTTTTTCTTTTTTGATGGTATATTTCATTATAAAGCTTTTTTCTATGGATGAAACCCCCTAAAGATTATTTTGTTTTCTAAAGTCCATTATTATGAAATAAGATCAAGATAAGGGTTATCAAAACTTGTGGCTGATAGTATTCCAAATTAAATGGGAAACTAATCCAAAAATATTAGATTTGAATTTATAAGTTGTTTTCTAATAGAGATTAAATTTTTTTTTAGCATTTAATGAACGCCGCCAACTTCAAAGCACGAACGATATCAAGGAACAAGAATAGAGACAAAAGATCCGCTGGCATTATATGTTAAGAATCCTCGACTTAGGAGACTAATTTAAAAAAAAAAAGAAAAAAAATTAAAACAAAAAATATTTCCTCCCCTTTTTAACCACTTTTTATTTATATATATTATCTATTATAATGAATCGATTTGTAATTATATTTTCGGTAAGTTATTATTTTTTAATTAAGGCCGAATGTTTTATAGGCAAATATTCCTTTTTTTATTTCTCCCACCCTGAAAGTTCCCACCCTTAACTTTTCGCAAGCTATGAAATAAATAATATGAAAACAAAATTTGAAATGTATTTTTTGTCGACTCTGTGCCATTTTAAAAATTGTACAGAACATACATACAATTTTTTTAAAAGTTTTTTACCCAGTTTTTCAAAAGTAGTAACATTTTGTAAATAACATTTAAATTGTTCATATATACTCTTTGTAATTGTTAATTACAATTAAAATGGAATTTTATTTATCTTAAAAAAATGTTTTGTTTTATTTCCTATTGTATCAATTCATTTTTTCAATTAAAAAAAATACATTTTATTCTCTTTGATAAACAATGCTAGAAAGCTCTGCCCCCCCACCAGCCGCATTCTACACCCCCGGGCGGAGACTCAGCCCCACTGCGCGACAAAAGAAAAATTAAATATATAATTGCCAAATCCCAGGACTTGAAGATGGTCACATAGCTGCCGAAACGTCGCTCTAGTTTTTTTTTTTTTTTTAAATAAAAGAAATAAAACTAGCTGCCAGGCTCTTTCATCTTTACCCTTACTAAATATTAATCTTCAGCAATCTACTTCACCTAAATAATTCTTATAAACTTCTCTATAAACTAGGGCTAGGAATTTCGGA
>JAAAKE020012095.1:0-10804 GCA_010014785.2 Anisolabis maritima
AATATATAATGATAATTTTATCAAAAATAATAATAACAACTCTTTCAAGACTTCTCAAACTACCAAAGCATATATAAATATATGCTTTATTTATTAAACTTTGGTTTAAGATTTGAAAAGTTATTTAATTAACTTTGATTGTTTTACGAATTAATTTTCAAAATACTAAATAATAATAAAAAGTTTTTTATATTAAATACGTTATTAGACTTAGGCTTCAGTCCCTCATCCGGAGACAGGAGCGGATACAAAGTTTTTTTTGGAGGAGAGACCAGACAGAAGTTTTGAACAGGGGACATACCAAACGCGATGACTCGGTATTCCCTTAAAGGGAGGCGGGGTATTGGAATCTTGGAAAATTCCGAATTTTATTTTTCAACCTTTAGACGTTTGAGTACAAAAAAATGATTTCATAATAATGTGTTTTTATGTCTAACACACATTTTAATTCCGTGATAGGGTCCTCACTTATGAACCTATTTTTATAAAACTTGATATGTACGAGTATACCATTTGGATTTGATATCTAATTTTTTTTATTTATCTTTTATATTATAATACTTAATTTTTAATTAATTCTTTTTGTACTTTAGCAACTATATGTTTATTGAAAATCGTCGTATGTATGTGTATAGGAGAAAGTCGAAGGGAGGTCACCCCATTTTTATTTATATATATATATAGAATTTTTCTTTTCTGATAAACAATAGGTCTAAGGAAGATCTCTGATATAGATGGTAGGTCAAAAAATTTTATTATAAAAAAGCATAGTAAAATCTGGAGTTATAATTTTTTATAGCAGTTTTTATGAGCTTTAGCCTATTTTTCCTTAACACTTTCCTCTACTGTTGCTCACTTCAGTTATGTTCGTATTTAAGGAGGATGGTAACTTCCTAAATTTAATATGTAAATTTAGTGTGAATGAACTGACACGTGACATCTAGGATAATAGAATTGAATTGCACTATTATTTCATACGACATAGTTGTGACATCATGTCGAGTGAATAATGGTGCAAATAGCTCTTAGGGTGGTTATTGTAAAATGGCCTTAGTTAGGCCTCTGTTATTGACATTCAAAAAAGTCGAAATTGAAATTTTTCAATAATATATTAATAAATGGCAATAGTTTTAAACTTGTACCTAAATATCATCTCAAACGTTGATATTCTTTATATAAATTTGTAATTTAAATAATAAATATAGTTCTTAATAATCTTCAACTAATTTGGAATTCCTAACCAAGATGGCCCAGTGACAAACGTATTTAAATAATGAACTAATTGTATGCCCTTAAAAAAGGCACGTGCTCTACATTTTTGATTAACGCAATAATCGACTGCTTACGAATAAAAAAAAGAGAGAGGAAGAATTCTTTTTTTTTTTTTTAAGATAAGAGAGAATAATTAATTAGATAGCAATGGCGTCGGATATTATTATTATTTTATTTATAATAAGAGGGATAATAATATTAAAACGTGGCACATTTTAAAGAGCGTTAATGAAAGAGCTCTTTTTGTTTTTCGGATCTTCGCCATAACATCTCGCAAATTTTATTACTCTAAATTTTAATTTTTTTCCTTTTTCCGCTTTCCAATGCAATTTTTAGCTCTAGCCTTATTTAAGTTTTAATTTAATAAATGGGAATAAGGAAGTTTATCAGTTGGTAGATAACCAGTTTAGTATTTTAAAAATGTAATTATTTATTGCTTTTTAATTATTGTAATGAAGATAGAAAACATTTCTCCCTTAATAAGAAAGTTTTTAATTTTTTTTTTTTAAGTCTTTTTCGCCATCTCTAGCCATTTAGACTCCGTCCTTATTTATTTATATTAATTGGTAGCCACCAATATAATATAAATAAAATTTTGTCGCTCAGGACGGGAAGCGAACCACTGACCCATGCATGGTATGAGAAGCCAGAACTCTAGCTCTGCTCCAAGGGACAGGGCTTGGTTTTTAATTTTTTAATCTATTTGTAACATAAAATACCTTCTTAGGGATTGACATAGGAAAACGGTGCGGTACAGAACGAAGTTAAATAGATGTTTCAATGAGAGGGTTTATAATTGAACGGATGAGCAAATCTTATTAAGATATATATATTGTCTTCGAGTGTGGAGCTCGGCTTACTTCTTTGATCAATCTTGGCTTTAGGACCAAGGGCACATTAGATCAAATTAGTCATGCCGTTTTCGGAGTTCTAGAAATCTTATCACTTTTCTAAATTTGTGAAGATTAAAGATACTCCTTCCACGCCACTTCATGCCAACACAATAGGATCACCATTTTGGCTAAAGAGAGGGAAGGTTATCCATCCCCATGAATATTTCCTTATAATAACGGGGTCGAAATAATTTATTTTGTCTTCTGTTCGAGCTGCCTGCAGATTACAAAATTGTCATAAGAATACAGATGTTCTGTGTTTCGAATTTTTGCTACTTTACAAAAGGTTAGATCTTAAGAATTGATTGAGATTTTTTCCCTCACTCCTGGGGCTATAAATTCCCAAGACTTTTTTTTTTTGTCTTAAAAAGAGATCTCTCAAGCTCTGTTTTATATATAAAATATTAATCTCCCACTCTCTTTCTCTTTTTGAATTAAATCCTGTTGAGAATATTTGTGGCTTTTCATAATCGGTCACTTTTGTTGAATCCTAAAACAACATTTTACATTTTATAGCTCTGAATAAATAACACACGCAGATAACACAAGCATTCTTCTCCCTCTCCCTCTGCCAAGTACCTGTTTTATTATATACAAGAATAAAATATTCAAAAACATTCATTCGTATTAAATCTCTCTCGCCCTCACACACTCTCTTGGATAATCTTCTGTCCTTTTGTTCATCTCCTTCCCCTTTAAACTTTATAAATGATTCAATCCGCATCGACGGATGGACACCACTGATAGAAATGTCTGTCTGTCGTTCTGTCACCTCAAAAGAGATGGATCAGCTAAATTGAGTCCTTTTTGTTTCATTCCTCCTGCAAATAATAATTCTCTCTCTCTTATTAAGTCAAACAGAAATGTATTAGTTTTAAAGGAAAAAATTTATAATTTCAAAAAGTTCATTAGATATAATGTCATTTAATAAAAATAAATAAACTAAAAAACTTATTGTCTTGTCAAAAAGAAAAAAAATCTGTTGTGACGGCCGACAACTTTCTCTTAAGTTAAGGAAAATTATGTGATGTGCTCTCACACCAGATTTTTTGCGCCCTATGTAGCCGGTTCACATTAGCTTTTATTTTTAGAGATTTTTCCTTCATGTATATTAATCTACTATCAATATTATTAAAAACATTGAATTAATTAAATTTGTAATTAAATTTCGTTTATTATCAAACACAGGAAATCACGACATTTTTCTCAACAATATAGTGCATATGTAAAGTCACTATGGCCTTAGTGGCCGAAATTGATTGAAAATGTAAATAAATAAAAGAAAAAACAGGAATTATAGATATTTATATTTACCATGGCAATATCTTTTCTATAGGATTCTTAAAACCCTAAATTGGAGTTCCAACACTATTTTGAGTTGAAAAATATTTAATACATCTTAAAAATTATCTAATTTATTGCATGTACGTTCATGTACATTTAATCAAAATTGTTCATTTCAAGATCATCTAATAAATAATTGTTTTATAAATAAATCATAATCAAAATCGAAAGAATAAATTCTGAAAAAATCGAAAAACAACTACTAAAATACTAACACCTCGAATGGCAATGTCATTTCCTCTGTTGCCATGAATAAATATAATTTTTTTTAAGAATTTTTAAATCCAGGAACTAAATCCTCGGAAAAAGTATTAGATCCTAAATTCTTTGGAAAAATTTGGATTTCGATCCAAAACCCAAATCCATTTTTCCAAGAGGATTTCAATCTAAATTCCTGGATCGTTCCTAGAGATTAGATCCAACATGATCGCAACCATGCCCACCCCTTATTACTTATATAGGTAAGATAAAGTAAAATCACTTCTAATTTATTAGAAAGGAGGGAATGGGCCAAATTGAATGTGATGTTTAGGGCGTCTCAAAGTTTTAGGAGTTGGGAGGGAATATCAAGTAGATTTCATAAGCCAAGATTCTTGAAAAATATAGGTTTGCATTCGTTTGTAGGGTCTGATTTGTGGAACAGTCGGGCTGTCACTACTTGGGATTATAGTCCTCTGGCCCCTATGATTAAATCGAATATAGATTTTGTCAAGTCCTAACGTACTAGAGTTGAGTAAAAATTTTATTTAGTTCTCAAGCGTAGAGATTAGCTCAGGTAGATTGAAGTCGTACCATCCTTGTTAAGGTTTTGACCAGGTTTTCCTTATCAGCTTAAAGCGAATGTCGGGATGGCTAATACGTCGTTTACTCCTGGTCACATGTTATTGCGCGCAATGTTTCATCATGTTTTTATCTTTTTCTTTCGATAGAAATGTATGAACATGTTATTTGTTAATGAGCATACATTTCTTTCTTTTTTTTTTTTTTTTTGTATTTGTGTTTGATTGGACCTAGCCACCGAGGACTTGTGCCTCTAAGCAGGTCATAAATAAATTTATTTATTTATTTATTTATTTTAAAGATAAACTCACTCCAAAGAGCATCGTTTGCCCAATACCGATTGTAACAGTAAATATATATTTTTATATATTTTGTTCACATTTATAAAATAAAAATGCCGGCATTTCTCTGTTTTTACACATTCTTCATATCCAAACTAATATATATTCAATTTTATTGTTGTAAATGGGGCGTAATCCTTCCAAGGGCGATGCTTTTAAATTGTAAATGGGGCATAATCCTTCCAAGGGCGCTGCTTTTAAATATTCAAATTCATATTTTTTCACCTCAAAATAAATAAGGTGATAAATATTTACCGTCCAGTTAAATAAAAGATACGCAGTGATGATCTCCACTGCTCGCAAATCTATATAGTTATACTATTATTTTAAATAACAAAAAAAATTCTCATTCTCATATCGGTGAATTTTTTTTAACTATTAAACTGAAAATTAAACTTCGTATGATTCATTTTACATTTTAGAAAAAACATTTGAAAAAGAGAAAAGAACATGAATAGTGGTCCAGTTTCCTTCATCATGAAGAGAATAAAAGCGAAAAGCATGACATCCATTAACAGCGGGGAGATTTATTAGAAATCCTTCAACACAATACAAGTTTTGGGAGGCCATAAAGTGGATGTCCATAAATGACCATGTCCAATTTTCATTCTCTGGGCAACTTTAGAAGGCAATTCGGATGGAAAAATGAAGTCAGAATTCGTCACATGCTAAGCGATTTCAGGAATGCCCTTTAGAGCCGTCTCTTGCCTAGAAACTCATTAGCCATAATGTTTTTATGACATACTGTGGGCTGGCCCTACGAAATTTGTTATCATTTCCCACCCTTCTTGTTCTATTACTTCTTACTTGAGTGAGGAAGGGAGAGTTTAAATTACATTTAATTTCTAGCAGAGAATATATAAATTATTTGCTCAACTTAAGAAAAACTTTCCTACTTAATTTTTAATTTCTTTTCTTATATAAGAAATACATGATATAAGGATTGTATCGCAAAATAAATACGATGTCGATGTTAATGCCATGTCTACTAGCCTCTCCGCTCCCAGGGACCCCTCTTTCATATGTAGCTTTCTCAAATTGGGTCCTTTCACATCTCCTTAAAGGCATCATGCAATTCATTTTAACTATTTAAAAGACAACTAAAATTTATAAATTCGCATTAATAAAATTTGTAGCTTTAGTTTTCGACATTTCGATTTTTCAAAAATAAAAACTACCCACCATTTTTATTGATTTGTATTCATATTTTTTTTTTTTTTTTTTGGACTCTGCGACTTTCAAAAAGAGTATTTCGGTTGAATTCTCGACATCAAATTTTTTGCGATCGCAATACTTTGCTTAATCTATATATTTGATATATAGGAAGGGATAGGGAAAATAAAATTGTTCTTGCTAGTTTATATTATTTATTATTTTTGAGTCTGTGTTGAAATAATTAAAGGTGATATGTTTTTGGTCTTAGATCTTCAAGTTGGAGACAAATATATAATATATATTTTCAAATTTAAATGCATTTATTGTATTAATATTTCTTCTTTTTATCAAGTTATTTTTACTTTTCATTTTCTTTAGGTAAATTATTGTTATTGTAAAAAAATTCAATGGAAAAACGTTTTGAGATTCTTAAATCTATATAAATAAATGGGTTTCGCAAAATGGTCTTTATGTGTGTCTGTATTATCAAAAAAAGAAAAAAAAATGTTCGACTTACAAATTTGATATTTAAGCTTATCATGTCGTATGTGAAAATAAGCTTTTAAATAAAGAAAAAAGAGTACTCGTAATTTACTGATGTTCTTTTATTCGATTTTCTCAATATTCGTAACAAAGTGTTTTTTTTATTTTGAAGTAATTTTCTTAAGTCGTCTTTTTCTGCTATTGGCGTTCGCCAAATGTTAAGAAAATATCTTCTTTAAATATCATTCATTCATCAATAAGATAGTTTTTATTTAGTATTGTTGATTATCTTTTGTGGTTTGGGAAATAGACGACCCTTTCACACAAGGCACCTTACACATTGCTCTTTTGTTACTCTTTTGCACGTCGGAATATCCTTCCATTTTTTAAAGTCTTTTTCGGTGCATATTTATTTATTGGTAGCCAATATAATATAAATAAATTTTTGTCCCTGAGGGCTGGAAGGGAATCACTGAACTTTGGTGCGTGAAGTCTACCTTCTAAGTCTTTCTTCTCGCTAACCAAATTTTATCCTTTTTTTTTTTAACTAATACTCTTGGGCCGAGGAGCAAATTTTTTTTTCGATTATACTCAAACACTCCTCTAGGCTTTTCGCGATTATGCGGGGGACGGTCCTGTCCCTTTACATTTAATCTCAAAATCTAATCAAAGCGAGTTTCATTTCTCTGACTCTTGAAGAATATTACTACCTATTATTTATTTTTATTTGTGTATATTTAGTTAACTTGCATCAGTTGCTGAAAGTAAACAAAACAATTGGATTGAATATTTCATTTTGATTTATCTACGCAAATAACATGTAAGCTTGTGTATATTTAAATTTAATTTGTATCTATTTGAAGTCATAAATTTTTAAAATAAAATAAATTTGTTTACTCTTACAGGATTCTAACTTCTCTCTCTCTCGCTCTCTCTTTGCATTCCTTGTTGGCTAAAGTGTATATCTAATCCTTAAAGTACATTACAAGCGTCGCGCAAATCCGTTCTGGGATTCCAAATTATAAATAGAAATTAGCTCCTATTTATTTACAATTGTTTATTATTATTTATTTAATGATTTAATATAGTCTATTTACAAATTTTTTGCGAATAATTCCTTGTTGAAGTCCAATTTAATTATTTATTTTGCAATGTGGAAGTTTTTTTATTAATATTTCGGCTTTTTTTTTTTTTTAAGTTTTTAGGCATCTGAGGATATAAACACTTGGTCCATATTTATTTGAATTAATTCGCAGTCAATATAATTTAAATAAATTTTTTCGCTCAAGATAGGAAATGAACCTTAGCTTATAGCTTAGTAAATTTCAGCTTGAGCAAGACGTATCATCTGAGGGAATTTTGAGAATTTGCAAATTTGAAGCTAAAATGTTTTAGTAAACATGCGAAAAAGAGAAGATTGAAGAGATTTTTATGATTTGGAAAAATATTGAAAACACGTTATGATATCAAAGTATATATCTATTAATATAATAGTGCTTTGCTTTGATTCGTCTATATTTTCTCTTTATCACCTCTTTCACTGTTGCTCTTGCATTGTGGACCTTTTCTAAAGACTTTATTTATTTTAAATACAAAAAGTCATTAAATTTTTAACGAAATAAACATTTATATATCTTTGACAACCGACCTTTCACACTCTTTCCCATGGGTTCATCTATCCGATGTCGGGTCTTGCAATGGCGGCTCATGACGATTTAATTTAAATTAAACAATAAATATATGCAAATATATTATTCAATTAAGTAATTAATTAATTTACCCGTTAACAAGTTTCAGTTTCGATCTTAAGAGAGAGAGAGAGAGAAAGGGTGGGGGGATCCAGGAGCTCAAGTCCAGAAATAAGCTCTCACATACAATATTAACGTTTCTGTCGCTCCCCCTACCTCTCAATGTGGGATGCAATGCCATCCAACAGACAGGCAGAAAGGACAAAATTAATTCCTCCTCGTTCGCTTACTCTGCAAAATCAAACCCAGTCCTATGGACCAGATAAGGTCATCGGGGCAGCTTTGCGTCTAATAATAATGACATATCGTTTACGGTTAATATTGCATTAGAAAAAAATTATTTTTAATATTCATTTAAATTAATCAAATCTGATGATAAATGAATGATTGATTATCAATTTGATTAAATATTTTTTTTTTTTCTAATTAATTTATAGCCAATTGTAAACAGAGCTAATAAATATATATCTCTCATTCATAAATATTTCCTTTCTCTAATTTTGTAAGCTTCCTTTAGAGCAGAGCTAAAGCTCTCTGGTCACCAGTTCGCTTCTCGTTCTGAGCGATTAAATAAATAAAGCTACCATTTAATTTAAATAAACATTGACGGGTTCTATATGGCCCCAGATGCCGAAAAAATAAATAATTTAAAAGATCACGCAACACTCTTCCGAAGGTATAACCATATAGAAATTTGGTAAATATATTGGGGTCTCTTTCTAGACCTATAAATAAAAAATATAGACTCATAGCCCCGGTGGCGTCCTAAATATATTAACTCCTCAAACAATTTCTCGAATACCAATGCTTCGCTCACTATTGCTCTCTTCATCTGCTAAAGCCCTCCGTGAGAATGGGCCTTAATACCCTAACTATAATAATGACTGTTATAGTTCATCTTAAGTATAACTATGTTAAAAATGTATTCAATAGTTTATTAGATTAAGCCATTAATGATAGAAATTAAAATTTTTTCCATTAACTTCGTCAAGAACTGATTATTCGGAAGTTCTTAATCTGCTCAGCTAATTAGCTCTTTATCTTATTTTCTCTTTATAAAAATTTCAACTTTTTAATTAACATTTAGAAAAATACTAAATTTTTTTAAATTAAAATTTCAAATAACCTAAACCAAAAGTTAGTATTATATTTGTAATCGAAGACTGACCTTTTTCTTCTAAGTTCATCAGCTTTCTTTACCACTCTTTATTGATTAAAATTTTAGATGGCTGATGTGCCATAACACCAACAAACAACAAAAGATCTAATATTAATTCTGTCGATGTTTCGAACGCACCTCAGGACAGAAATTTGTCAGAAACGCTACTTTCCACATAAAGATATAGATTGCAAGTTGTACAGTATAATAGCAATAAATAAATTTATATGAATAAAAAAGTAATTCTAAAATCTTCATGATAGATAACAATGATTGATCATATATCTAAGGCTTTTTGCAATTTTGACACGCCAAGCATTTGTACAACTTTATTCATATAAATTCATATATTTGCACTATAAATCTTAAAATTTATATCTCTAAATGGAAATTTTAATCATATAAACAACGTTTCTGACAAATCTCTCTTCTGATGGGCGCTCGAAACGTCAACAGGATTAATTAAACCTTTTTTTATTTATTTAGGTTGGACTGCCCTTTGTGTTTTGTTGGCTGCCTTTTCTCCATCCTTCCTTTGTTAACCACAAAATTCATAAATTTTGGCTTTGATTAAAAAAAAAAAAGAAATATTAAAATAGATAAAAGTTAAATAAATTTAGTATAAGATTGATTGTATTTCAAAATTCAAGAAAAAATGATGGCAGTCAGATGAATAAACAAATGAAACAAAAATATTTAATAGTATAATAAAATTAATTATCCTGATGAAAGGGGCAATAGGACTCCCAAACGTTGTCATTTGATAATAAAAAATGAAATAATTTTTTTTTAAATCTACTTTAATTCTTTTTGTCTGTAATAAGTTCTAGCATTAAAAATAATAAAGGCTACTGATCCATAAACCAATAATTATTTTTCTATATAACTGAGCTTAATAAATGATCATTTTAATTTATTTTTTATTTAATTCAATTTAAAAATTTAACAAATCAACGTAAATTATAGAAATATATGACTTAAAAATAAAAGAAAAATAGACCTCTCTTCAACTAATTTAATCAAACCTAATAATAGGATATATTTTGGTATTAAATAAAAGGCAATTTAAGAAAAGTACGAAATGAAAAGAGTGGAAAAAAAAACCGAGGGAAAAACAAAACAAACAAAAAAAAAAAAAAGAAATAATTTTTACCATCAGTACATAACTTATTTTCTTGAATTTAATTTGAAAAGTTTTTTCATTTTTCGTGGTCTCCTCTCCTTCAACCCTTTCCTCCTTAAATTAGCATATTAGAGTAAATAGGAACTTGAAAATTATGTAGGCGCAAAAATAATTGCGAAAAGTCATAACAAAAAAAAAAAAAAAAAAAAAAAAAAAAAACATTTTAAATAGGAAAACGGAAGAGTGGTTTATCTTATTTAAAAGTCTAAATTAAACCCTAAACTCAATTAATTTGGAGAATTTTTTTTTTAACTCAACCTAAGAGGGGTTTTATTTTTATTTAATTCAGATTAACACAATAATTAATATTCATTCAATAAATTTTCTAAAAATTTTCTAATTAATATTTATAGATGATAGACTTATCCACGCATATTGTTAATGAGGCTGATTTTAAGGAGTAGCGAAGTTCCAAAACGCGCTGAAGTTCTAAAAAAGAAGTAAAC
>JAAAKE020012106.1:0-10804 GCA_010014785.2 Anisolabis maritima
TGAAAGCAGGATGGCTTTTTGGTAGGTTTGTATGCACTTGGTGGCGGACAATGGAGGTGTAATGCCTGTATAACAATAGAGAGCCTCGGCTGCTCGGATTACCTGCTAAGGTCTTTACCCTTCGAAGGTTGGGATACGACTGGACCTCTAGCTCTGCACCAAGGGACAGGGCACTTACTTAGTTAAATGTTAGATTAGATTAGGTTTAGGTGGTTGCCGCCGTCCATTGTGATACCACTTGGGCTTTTGAGGAGGAGATTATCTCTCACTCTACTATCCCAGAAGGAGACTTCTGGCAAAGTTGGAAATAATCATCATCAAACCCTTTAGTTCAATCTCACAAAGTTAAAAAATGGTTTCTCATTTGGCATGACCGTTGCCGTTATTAACTTTGACATGGACTTTGTATGATTGAACTAAAGAGCCTGATGGTCCCAAACTTGGACCAAAATGTCACTTCTGTACAAATAAATGAGATTAAACTGAAACTCAATTATGTACTTTTTCTCTTCCTGTATTAAGATAATTATAAGTAACTCAGTTTTTATTTTCTTAATTATTATCATTTTGATACGGAAGAATTAAAATAATTATTACTTTTCTTATTCTTCTAAACGACTAAAATAAAAATCTTATTTAAATGTATCTATAAAATTAAATTCATTAATTTTACAACTAGGTTATCTTTAAAAGTGATTTGAGGGCAATACTCCACTCACTATACTTAGAAAAATAATAAATTCCTGGCACCGATTCTGAAAGGAAGAATATTTTTTTTATTTTCCCCTTTAATTTTAAATTAAATAAATTTTTAAACTAAGGTCACTTTATGAATTATGGTAATTTTTTTTTCATTAATAATTTCAGAGGATCGTTTTTTCTGCGGACCAGTCCCGGGCCGCGGATCAGAGTTTGGGAAACGTTGATCTATTTCTTTTACAAGTCTAAAATTCTAGTCAATTATATTTTAATAGTATAATAAAAAATATTTTAACATTTTTTTTTTATATAGTAATATATATTTTATTTTTAAATGATATATTTATTATTGTAAAAAAGACACATATTTTTAGAATATTTATTTCTCTTTTGTGATCACGATTCTTTTTAAAATTATATTTCGAATAAATATAATTTTTAAAAGTATACATTTTTTCTTTCTTCCTCTTTGCTCCTAAGTGCTGTTTTTTTTTTTTTTTTGTTCAATGGCAGCCAGATCGACATCTCAAACTCACTCAACATCTGAATAAATTTTCCTTTTTTCTATCTTTTTAATAGTAGTTTTATACTAATCATATTTCTCTTTTCACCCAGGATCCTTTTTCCAACCCTATACTAAATGAAGAGGAATCCTCTGAATAACACCTACTCCTTGCGAAGAGAACTTAATTGAAGGGAATGTCTCCTTACAAAGGAGGACGTGAAAATAGCCCTTCCACTGTTTTGTTCCTGGTAAATTTATTTTCCCCCTTTTTTTTTTTTTTTCCTTTTTCCACATTACTAAAATTACCCCTCCCCCCCCCCCCCCCCCCCCAAAAAAAAAAAAAAATTGGTACATTGAACCACATTTGACGTTTTGATAGTGTGAAAATAAAAATGTTTCTTTTACTCTGGGCAATGGCTTTTTTTCTTTCTAAGGCAAAAACCGGGCTAAGACAGACGCGGGTATAAATGAAGGATCATTCTCTCCTCCCCTAACAACAGCTAAAAATTACAATCATGTCCTGCCGGACGGTATTCTAAATCTCTCCAGACCTCCCGCTAAGTCTTTTGTAACTTCTTTATAGATCCGCCCCCCCCAAATAAAAGACTCCCAATGGGACCACCATTAATAAAATGAGTAGCAGCAAAAAACGCAGTTTTTAATATTGCTATATATCAATTTAATTTCTATTGAAATGCATTAAATATTACCTCTTATGTTTCACTATGAATTAAGGTTTAAGTATCAAACACGATATCGAGCATATGACCACCTCTACCTTGTCGATGACATTTTCACAGTCTTGCCCGTCAAGTTCACCGATAATCCTTCGAATTTCTTGTTTTCATACACTTACGATTAAATCATATCTGGAATGCTATTGTTGATTTAATTCCATGTGACTTGTTTCTCTAGGGCTTTATTGGAACTCAAGCAACATACTTTCTTGCAACCTTCTTCGCCTTCTTTGATGCCATTGTTTGATTGTTCTTTTGAACCCATTTCTCATCTACAATTACAAATCGTCGCTTAAATTCAGTTAAAACAGACACGCATTTTCAATCGATTGTGAGCATTAACACCGATTCCACCAAATAGACATAGCTCCACGCTCGAAACGGTGAAAACATTTTTGGCATTCCAAAGGCCGGTGGTTCACCTACCGTCCTGAGGGACAAAAATTTATTTATATTATATTGGCTACCAATTAATTTAAATAAATAAGGACGAGGTCGTCAGATGCCTAAAAAGACAAAAAAATATTTTAAATTATGGATTCAACTGATTGATTTATAGGAGTTGCTTTCAAAATGATTCAGATAGCCCTCGTAGATTCGAATTAATTGTCTTTAATTCCCCTTTATTTTCCCCTTCCCTTGTTAAAATTGGTTTTCTTTCAGTCAATTGTTCCTCAAAATGAAATTTAATTCATATTATTTCTAATATTTATTAATAATTACTAGTTGGCGGGATTTAAATAAGGACAAACAAACAGATAAGCTTATTATTCAAAATATGGATAATTTTGGGCAGCCCTTATGATAGGGTTAAACAAAATCTCATACTAAAATTACAAAAATAATATAAAGCTAATATGAGGATACGTATATTTTAATCAAAGAGAGTTTGCCACTAAAACTTAACAATACAATTGATTTACATTCATATATATATATATATATATATAGAGAGAGAGAGAGAGAGAGTAACACTCTTAATTATAAACTTTTATATAGAATATATATTTATTATATGTACATATTATTATATAATATAATATTTCATATCACAACATTAGAATATTTTAATAAATATCGAAAAACATTCAATTTTTTTTTATAACGTTAAGAATTTTTATATTCAAAATTTACTATATAACACTTTGTTTAAGAAAATAAGATTTTTTTTTTATTAAAAGGGGAATATTTTTTTATTAACATCAAAATATGAAAAAAATAAAAAAAGTGAATCCATTTCAAATTCCTAAAGTAAGTTATTTTTCATGTTCTATATTTACTTATAAATAAAAAAAGTCATGTTCTTTCTTCCCTTGTTCATTTAGAATAATTTTTTAATATAAATAATGAATATGATATTAGCTAGACAGCTTGTTAGGAGGAGAACAGATTTCTTTTACACCGGAAAATTTAATATCATTTTTGACTGAAAATGAACTTGAATTTTCAATAAATTTTGCATCCATAATTCAGTGAGTCCTGAGAAAATTTTTTAGGTTAGGTGTGTCCTCCCCCCTGGTTAAAGCCGTGTCTACTAATAGACAAATTAAACAGTCTAGTGCTCAGAATACTTAACGATATCTTTGAAGGCTTTAGGTCTATAAGTCGACATTTTGATTTTGTCCAGGACCCGTTAGTTAATCCAGTACTGGATGAAATAAAGAACCGTAATTACTGTCTATTTTGGAATTAACTTTCTTTCCCACTGACCAAAAAAACTGTTAAGTGTTTGTTTAAAGGTTGTTTAAGAGTTGGATAAAAATTTTTTGGGTAACCTAGTCAATACCAGTCTTCCTTTATCTTCATGATTGAAATAACCTCCCTATTATATCTTCCCTCACATCTCCAATCTTTTAAATCCAACCTCAACAAGCACCTTTTAAAGTCCCCACTCTCTCCTCCTGTTCTTCCTGACCACTGGTCATTATCGGTCCGTTGAACCTGATGCTTCCATATCCAACAAAATAAAAAAAAAAAAAAATAGAAACAGAGCAATGCTTCTTCTTGTGGTGAAGCTAGAAAATAAACGAAAATGACTTTGGGGGAATCGGCACTGGGTCTTGATATAAAAACTCAAAATTGAAAAATGACACTTGACAGATTCTCTTCAATTAATAAACCATTTAATTAGAATACAGAGGCATTCTTTAGACACATCTAAAATGCAATGAAATCAAAGACGGATCCCATTTAACCATTGAAACAATTTTGAGAGAGATTAATAAATATTATTCATTTGAAAATATCCCTGATCTTTGAAACAAATTTTAGGAAATAGCCAATTTCCCGTGCAATATATGTGATTTTTCCCCATCAAACATTGTTTCATTGCAAAATTCAAAGTTTAAAAAAATGGAATGATCTCTCGCTTCTCTTAGAGCATCCAGCAATGGCGAATCCCTTCTAAAAGCGATGATGTCTTAAGCTATCAATTCAAAATGATATTTTTCCCTGAGAAGGGAACGATTTCCTCTTATATATAAATTGCCCTATGTATGGCCGCAAATATAAATGCAGCGGGGGCCTAAATTGGATCCCAGTGCATTGATAATAATCCTATGAATTGGAGTTTTATCCATGATCCTTTTTGTCCAGGAATTATTCAAAATCATATGAGAAACATCTTTATATTTTAACAATTTCTTCCTTGTATTCTAAAATTAAAATTTTTGCATCTGCTAATATAAGAAAAATGTTCCTTTTTATCTCCAAAACAGATCAAATTTTTGAATAATAGTTTTTGAAATAATATATACTTACTCTACGAATTCGAAATGTGGTCAAAATTCGATGCTTAAAAAAAAAAAAAACGACGTTTCTATCAAAGAACAATTATCAGAATTTTTATGAACTTTAATCAAGCAAATTTTCAATTTCAATCACACAAATATTTATTTATTTATTTATTTATATAATACACGTCATAATCAGAGATTAGTTATTATTTGAAATATTTTTATATATATATATATATTATAATAATATACAATTTTTATTCACTAATTTTTTAGTAAATATCTGATAAAAAATCATCAGGAGAATAATTTAAGATTAAGAATAATTAAGAAGTATAAAAGATTATATTTTTTTTTAAATATATTTTTCAGACTTTTTCTTTTTTCTTTTTTTTTTGTATAGAATATAGTTTATAAAGACACAGAGAATAGAAATTTATTTATTTTTTCAATCTGAATATCTCCAGATTATATACACATACATAGATTTATTTATTTATTCAAAGAATAATGAACCATCAACTTTAGATATTCATTTTCAAAAATAATTTTTTATAATTATTAAAATAATATAAAAAATACACAAATAGAAGTATGAAATATAAAAATAAAAAAATAATATTTGTTTGAGTTTTATAGCTATATAATTTATACAGTAAAGCCTTCAAAAAGATATCAATAATATTATTTTCTGTATTTTTGTCAAAATATTAAATCTCGAATTTTATACACGGCCGGCTTGAATATTTCAATTAAACATTCTGAAAAAAGTGAGGCAATCGAACCCACGTTCTCCCATGGGAGAGTATTAACTTAGAAACTAAGCACCTCTTCAAGGGTTTAAAATATTCACGCTGGCAAGAGAATAACGACGAGACTAAACCGCTATTCCAGGCAATCGAAGTCACTTAGTAAGTTCTTCATCCATAATTCAGCCATTTCCGGAATCTCAAAGAAATCCTATTTCCACTCTAAAATTGTGAAGGCCAAATATACCCCTCACATCAATCACAACGACATTTCTTCACTTTCTCCACCTTTTGTCTTTAGCCACGTCCATGAGTTTTTTTTCCTACCTTACCTCTGTGGAATTTCAAAAACACCGGGACTATAATGATAAATTTTTCATAGAGAAGCCCAATCAATCCTGGTTGATGAAAAGAAAAGAGTAGAAAGCTTCGTTTTAAGAGAAGAAGATTTAATAGAAAAAAGAAGAGGGCCTGGCCTGCTTAACAATTCATTGAGAAATTTAAGAATTTGGGGTTGACTCGCCCAACCCCATAAATCTGTCTCCGTATTAATTAAAACTCGTGAAGAAGAAACGAGCCCATCTCATCTTTGGATGGAGTCGGTTGCTTAAATGCAAGCGCTCACAATCAGGTCTCAGCTAAAGTAAAGTTTATATATTTTTTTTTACTAAAATGCCAGGCCTATTTTCTATCTTCCATCCAACAACCTCTCTTTAAAAAAATTATAATTATTTTTTTAAATTGTCATTTTTTCAATTTGAACTCTGAAGACCTCTTCTATATGGCCATTCGACATTTTTTTTGCTGCTAGCTTGGATATATTTTTCTCGCTCTAGCCTAGTAATTCGTTTTTGCAGATCCTATTTTGAAATTACTTTCACAATTTTCTAAAATTTTTCTCAATACTAAAGATGAGCATGGATGGAAGCGTTTAGAGTAATTAAATTGATTTGTTTACAAATTTTTGCAGAGATGTTTTTTATTTTGTAGATATCTATTGCTTAACAATGTTGACCATATATACATTGTTAGTTTATATAATCACTGCCATCTCGATTTTTTACCGTGCATGCCTTCCCGTATTATTTAAACATATATATATATATATTTGTAAATTGTGTTCAAGGTAACACCTTGACCACCCGGGGAGTAGGCAGATTGGAGCCCCGGAGTCGACCCAAATCAACTAACGCGCTAACCATTCACCCAATCACTTCCTAGAACACAGAGGCAAACATAAGCCTCGGAGATATCCACAAACACTGGGAGTAGGCAGATTGAGGCTTCGAACTCAACCCAAACAGAACACCAACAGCACATACCCAACCAAACCGGGCCTCGATCTCAGAGGGGGAATCCAAACTTCAAATTTGGGGACCAGCAAGATTGCAACCCCGAAAACCACCACCACCGTCATTTCCTAACCCAACACTCTTGAAAATGACTCCAAAAGCCGAAACGTCGACTCAATCAACGCGGTCAAACCCGTAAAAACATTATTCCATATATATCCAATCGCGGAAACCTTCCAGAACTTATTCACTTAATTATTTTCCTTTTTAAATCAACCCTAGTTGGTTTTTTTTTTTTTATAAATGATGACAGTAAAATGTTATGATACTAAGTGTTTATGAAGGAGGCCTGTATGTATACAATGTATATATGACCAACATTGTTAACCAAAAGACGTCATTTAAAATATAAAATACATTCAATTTCATTACTCTAAGCGCTTCCATGCTTGTTCATTGATATCTTTTTAAGCAGTACTGTATATCGCTTCTCTAGAGAGAAAGTTTGCAACTTTCATGTTTTTTTTTATATCATTTTGGTCAGATTTTGAAATAATCTATCTAATGGGGCAACATTTTTATATTTTAGCCCATTGGATTATTTTAATTTTTTTAAAGGCTGGTAAATGGAAATTTCATATTATCAAAAATAGACCAAATACGAATTCAGAATAATAAATCAATTTCCAGCCTATAATTATAGGAAATGGAGAAGAGAAAAGAAAATTCAAGGTTCGGCGAGTTGCAGCCACCTGGCAGTGGCAGTTTTACTAACAAGCATTTCCATAAAGAAGGCTCTGTGTTCTAAAGGACAGGATGTGGATTCGGCGACGATTGCTCTCCCCAGAGGTTCACTCGGACCCAATAGGCTGTCATGAAGAACTAGGAATTCCAGACTGGATTTGGTCAATGCCTCGCGACTCACGTCGAATGTTACCGCTTCGTTAAACGTCGGAGCAACTGTTCCTCTTTGGACAGCCGTTTTCCGTTTCTTGGCACGTTTACCGTCATGCATAAGAGTTACTTTCACGAAAGGATCTATAAACAGAGGAAAATAAATCAATTATCTTCAATAACCTAGCAACACATTTAAATGGTTAATTTGAAGTACGATGGAGACTCTTTTTAAGAATATGCCACTAAAATTATTCTTCATTATAGATGTTGAGGAGAATGACAGCCAATTGTTCAGATTTAAAAATCCATTGATTTATCCTTAAAGTTAATTAAACCAGAGTTTCCTCAAATATGACCCCCAGTGACCGTAAGTTATTCGAAGGGGTGAATTCGCCAGGTCTGCCACATCATTATTGAGACAATTTATATCCGTGTTCCCTTTAAAATTTTGATTGAGAATAAGATACTATCCTACTTCATTTTATTTAAGTACATGTCTCCTCAAATATCAATAATTCTAGTTACCAAAGCAAAGAGAGAGAGTAGGTTAATTTTAGGAGAGAATTTTGAATTTGTTTAACGAAATCTAGTAGAGTAGTTTATTTTGAAGTAAGGTAATTTTTTACCTGAAGAAGATCGGGTATCGTCGACGATGCGAAGGCCCCTTGCCTTCACAATGACCACCTTAAGTCTCCCTGCACTGGGTAAAAAGGCGAGGGAAACCATCAGCTCTCCTAAGTCCACCTAACACAAACAACATCAGCATTAGAATTAAATAAAGAAAGAGTTACTTTGTTTTGCTTACCTTCGAGTCTCTTTCGTTACATGCTACGAGCGGATGCCACATATCCAATTTCTCAGACCAATCGCATTGTGAAAATGGCACTTTTGTTCCGCCAATACTCAAATGTCGGGAATAAGCATCGAAATCGTAGATGATCACCTCAAGGGTGCATCGGGGCAGGAACGTCGAACGCACCTCGAAGACGAAGTCCTCATCAAAAACTAACAGAATTAGAATCACACAAATAAAGAATGGGAAAGTAAAATAATTAAATCAAAGCAAAATTGTTGTCTATTTTTCTTTTAAAAAAGATCAAATAATGGCAAACAATTTTGACCTCCATTAAAAATGTAAGATTTCTCATCACTGCTCCCAGCTACGGAGAGAAGTATTAGATGTGGAAACTTCCCTCTCTCTACACCACTGTTTTTCCTTCGCTCCTTCTGAGAAGATCAAATTTTCATTTTCTATGAGAAACTTGGGTCCTTTACTTTATTTATTTATAACTAATATCTCACTTTAAACAAAATCGATAAATTATATGACAACGTTGTAAAAACGAATAGAACCAAATTTAATTTTTGTGCAATAAAAATATAAGCTAGTATATTTTTATTATTATTTGAGGCCAATCAATCCGTTTGCCATCTGTGATTAGCGAGTCAAGTTTATTTTAAAAAAATATACCTTTTTTTAAAAAGTAAATTAGTAAGTAACTTATATTTTATTTTTTATTTTTTTTTTTAATGAAATAATTTTGCTTTCCCCCCCTGATTTTTCTGCGCCCCTGCATGTACATATCTTAATGTCAAGGAATCAAAGTATTTGAAAAGTTGGTATTTGTATTGTATTCTCTGTCTTTCTTATTTTTTTTCAAAAATCAAAATTTTGATTTGGAATTTGAATAAACTATCAAAAATCGAATATAAAAGTGAAAAATTTTTTCAAATTGGTGCAAGGCAATACTGAAATTTTAACTTTTTTTTTACCCAATATTTACGTTAGGTTCGGATGATATTATTTTGATACTGTTCCGAGCCCTTGCCTTCATATAGGAATTGCGAAAGATAATATAAAAAATAATTTAGTGCAGGTTCGATTTTGTTGCCGCAATGCAGCATTGCGCGTATTCTCAGATGTTTTTAAATATTATATAGAAATTATTCAAAAATATTAAAAGCCAATTCAATTCAATTAATATCAATAATAAATCATTTTAATTTAGAGCTTCATAATTATTTCACTTCTTCTTAATTGTATTTCAGTTCAACATATTTTATTATTACGTGCAAATGGCTTTAGGTCCATACATTTCCATATAGCAAATATTTAACATAAAAAACTGGACATATAAAGGGCCTCATCAAACCTCCTCGGTCACATGAAAAGGTTTTGCGCTCAATGGAGAGAATGGAATCCCATTCCCTGTCGGTCGTCATCAATGCATTCAAAACGCCCGCTCACTCCGATTGGACAGCACGCCAGCCAATCAGAGCCCTTGCCTTGTTAGTTGTTGCCGCGCTAGCAGAGCTTTGACGTTCTCTCTGTGCTCGTAGTCTTTCATATTAATCTTTGATCTTGACTATAATTCATTCGAACAGATAGACTCTTCCTTTATTCTTTTTATTGGTTAATTGAAAACAAAGATAAATGGTAATCTAGCATTACTCTCTTTTTCCTTTTCCTCTAATTCTCGTTTTTCACTTTTGCATTGTCCATTTCAGATTTCAGCCTAAAACAACAACCGTCTACTATGTCGTCATTTCCTATCACTTGGAGTTAGATAAATTGTATTTTCATCAAAACTCCATCCATCAATCAATAATTCCAGGTACAATTCATTTCTCCCATTCACCTTTGATTATCTAAGAGAGAAGTTACGAAAGGGCCCCGAATATATAAAATTATATTAAAATAGTCTAATTTATCTCCCTCTATTGAAATATATCAAGTCAAAATAGAGAAATTAATCTGATGAACAAGTTGTTTCTTTTTTTTTTAATTAGAGAAAATAATTCAAAACATGAAACAGTGGCGGATTAGCTTAATCAGGACCTATGGGTGGTAAAATTTTAAATAAATAAATAAATTTATTTGCGACCTGATTAGAGGTACAAGTCCTCGGTGGCTAGATCCAATCAAACACATAAACAAATTTATAAATTACATAATACAAAACAACAAACAATTAACAAAACAAATACAAGAAAAAAAGAAAAGAAATGTATGCTCATTAACAAATAACATTCGCTTTAAGGAAAACCTGGTCAAAACCTTAACAAGGATGGTACGACCTCAATCTACCTGAGCTAATCTCTGTGTTTGAGATCTAAATAAAATTTTTACTCAATTCTAGGACGTTAGGACTTGACAAAATTTATAATCGATTTAATCATAGGGGGCAGA
>JAAAKE020012117.1:0-28562 GCA_010014785.2 Anisolabis maritima
A
Organism: Anisolabis maritima; assembly: GCA_010014785.2. Lineage (NCBI taxonomy): Eukaryota > Metazoa > Arthropoda > Insecta > Dermaptera > Anisolabididae > Anisolabis > Anisolabis maritima. The sequence goes on from JAAAKE020012117.1 coordinate 2, forward strand.
TTTGATTATGATTTTATCTATATCCTCTGGTCAAAATCATTTAGGTAAAGTTTTATAATTATTCATTTTAATTCAAAATCACTAATAAAAGTCCAAATATTTCTCATTGTTTTCTAGATTAAACCACTTTTCCTCAACATGATCAAATTTTAAAACTTAAATTTTTATTTGAAGTGAATTTTTTTATTTACTTGCATTAACTTAAACAAATTTTCATATATTTATTTTCACAGAAAAATATAAATTAATGAAATAAAATTAAATCAGTAATCGAATAATTCATAAGTTCAAATTCATACTTTAAAATAAAATGAACTAAAAAAAAATAACAGTATTTAATAATGAGAAAAAATGCAGAATGAATCCAAATAACTTTTTATCGCTAAACAATTTCCTTGAGACGTCTCGTCACTTTCAATATTTTTGTAAAACATGTATTATATATAAGTGTTTTCAAAATATTTAGAATAAATTATTTTTAAGGGTTTATTAAGTCATATTTTATTTTTAATATATAGCATATTTCATAATTTATCATATTTCTAAATTTAATTTAATATTTTTAAAAATTCTAGATGGCATATCTTTCCATTTTTTATTTTTTTAGTTTATTGATTATATTTATTGTTTTAAATTTATATTTATTGCTAATATAAATTTTTTGAGTAATTTAAATCCACTATGTGAAAATTTACACATTTGAGACGATTTATACCTTTATATATATATATACCTATATTTATGGAAATGCATAGGTAATTTGGTCTTGTTATTATATTAATAAGAACAATGTTTCGAGGGCCATTCAAAACCAAAAAGCAGACTTATTCTTATTAATAAAGATAGACTAAATGACACGTGTTTACATATCAGGTAAAAAAAATTGTTACAAGAACTGAAGATGACTGAATAAATTTTAACTGGAAAGTCTCATTTATATCTGTAAATTTTTATTTAATTGTCTTGAACACTGACACTTGGATCATCAAGCCAGAGCCTTTAGTCCTCAAAGTGGCAAGGGCAATCCAACATTAATTTATTTATTTGGCTTAAAGCTTTCGCCATCAACCTATTTTTCCATCTAAAATATTACAAATGATTTACATGAATCAAAAAATAATATAATAAAAACAAAAATCTAATACAATAACAAAATGAGTAAATATTTAAATTAAAAACAAAAAAAAAGAGAAGAGAAAATTTTCTTCCAAAATAAATAATAAATAATTTTTTGGAGTGATTACTTTATTCCTGTTTAATCATATACGTAAAACATATTTCAATAATGATAATATAAACTTTTACCCAGGCGTTCACTCCTGAGTACTAGGATGGTGACTAGGAGTTCGCCCGTCTTATAATCTACAAGGCATTTATATTCGCATTAATTTCAAATAAAGATTGTAGTATAACTGCTATGCTCAAATTTAAATACATATTTGATTGTTAATGTCTAAATGATGCTGTAAGATCTCAAAGAATATTATTAAAGAGATAAATTGTTCGAAATTTAAAATAGACTCTTTTTATATAAAAATTTTTTTACACAAAAATTCTATTATGACAAACACATCCTTGAAATTCATGATTGAACAATTAATATTTCTTTTTAATTATTAAATATTAATTAATCACCCACACAATCTCTCAATAGAGAATATTTAAAAAAATTTCATCATTTGAATAAATAATATACCAATTCTCTATACAATATAAGTATTGATTTTTCTTTTGTCTTGCATTTACGAACATTCTAATTATCGATTAAATATATTTTGATGTCTAAATTTTAGAAATAATAATAATTCTTTCTCTTATTAAATATTTTTTTATTTGTATTGGTGATATCGATTATTGATTAATAAAATTAACTTTCAGGTGCTGAGGATGACCTTGCTGAAGATGGAGGATTAGGATCTCGAGCTGAAGGACAACCTGATGATAATTCGCCAGAATCAGAGGAAGGTCCTCCGGTAAGGGTTAGTGATCATCTTCATTCATTTTTTTTCACAAGCTACAGATTCGACTCTGTTTCATTCACCACGCAGAGTGGTTATATATCATAAATCATTCATTTTAATTTCATCTTCATTTTATTTTTAAGTTAAACTTTTAATCATATAATATCCAGAATTTTTTTTTTATATATAAACGATCAAGATTAACTTGAACATCCTTGCTCTTGCATTTCTTAGTTTAGAATTTCCAAGAGTGAGAAAATGAAGACAAAGTTTACAGATACATGGATTCACAGATGTATTACCAATACGATTTTTTAGGACTCAGTGAGTTTAGAAACAAATATTTGGTATAAAGTTGAAATTTGACTTATTCTGAAGCAGTGGGTTCCAACCTAGGATTACTCGATTAGTCATTTAGGCGTATGTGGAATATAAAGATAACAAAAATCTAATGGTATAACAAATAGGACATCACACAACTTTCTCTTAGCTAATTTAAAGTAGTGCGATGTGCTATTGGCCACTCCATATTTTTATAAAATTTGTTTAATTTGGCTAAAAAGAGATAGGGAAGAGATTGAGAACCGCTGTTCTAAAGCTTTTCTCCAGGATAGATTAGGCTGAAGCAATAATATATAAATACCAACAATTTATTATCAACCAATAGGTTTTATATATATGCTCATTTCTAAAAAAAAGGCTCAATATATTTGAATATTTTTTTTATAAAATTGTAATTAATGAAGAGGTTGTTAATAAATTATAAATTATTTTTGCTAATCTTGGTGAGGTAAATATATATATATAATATAAAAAAAAACTGGATTTTAAATTCCTTAACTTATTTGCATTATTATTAATAATGTTCAATATTCATCATTGTTAAATGTTTATTTATTTTAATCAAAATTTTCATATTAAAATAATAATTGAATGAGGATTTTTTCTAAAATAAAAGTTTGTATTTTTATGTTTGAAATTGGGTCATCTAATGCTTAAAATTTGTCTTTTTTAAAATAATTTTTTATTATGCATGATTTTTTTCATTTATCAGGATGACGACGATTATGAACCAGAAGACGGCAGAAATAAACGAAAGAAAGGTAAAAAAAGAAAAGCTCGTGGCGAAGACAAGAAAGGCAAAAAAAAGAAAAAGAAGAAAAAGAATGAGAGTGGAGATGTAAGTAGTGAGCTTGCGGAGCTAACGGTTTTTTAAATTTAATCGCATTGATCAAAATTGGGGCGGTGCTATTTCTAGGAGAGTGACTTCGGCTTCGAACAAGAAGAATCCGGAACTGGACCTGGACCTGGAGGAAATGATTCCGATTATGGAGGCCGAAAAGGTCGCAAATCAAGAGGAAGCGGGAAACATGCTCAGCCCTCAACACCGCAAACTCCTGCATCTACTGGCGCTCAGGATACTAGTGGTTTGTGCTTTTTTTATTCTCTCCAGTCATATATAAATATATCGGAGATTGTGACAAATTAAGGTGTTCAGAGGAGAATAATTTTCATGCGATTTGTTCTTGCTTTCAAATTATTATAAACCGAATGATTGATATGCTAGGACTTTATGTATGATGAGGAAATTGGAAAAAAGTCCAACAAGAATTCATCCACTTAATTTAATTTAGATATTTTGAGTGCGATTTATATTCACTGCAGAAGTTAATACATATTTTTTTTTGAAAAAATTTTTTTGTGCGAGAATCCGTTGTCTTTGTTTTCAAAAAAAATTTTAACAAAAAACATGAATTAATTTTTGATTCTTAAGATGAGATAAACCCAGATGTATTTGTTCTCATTTGTTAATAAAAACTTTTCTGAAAACAAAGGAAGGAAAATATCAATTCATAAAATTTGAAGAAAAAATAAATAAGAAATTTAGAAAAGAAAGGACAAGGTCGAGTAATTATTAATCAAAGGTTAAGGGACAATTTTATAAATATATTAAGAAAAAAAATGAACATAACTCTATCTTTTGAATTCATTAATAGAATGCATTAACTGCAAATAAACATAACTTTTAGTCATTTGCTGCGCCTCAACATTAAATAAACAGAGAAATGCAATCTTTACATTTATAAAAAGATTAATGAACAACCAATCGCCTTAACATTAGGCTAAGTTTTTTTTAATAATAATATTACTAATAAATGTAAAACCACAACATTATTACGGCTAAATAAACGAAAAATTTATGATTTGACCAATTTCGTTATTTTTACTCTCCCTTACCTAAATTTCATGTATATATAAATATTGAAAAAAAAGGATTAAGCACTAAAGTCGTCAGAAATTTAAGAATAAAAAATTTGAGCCCTTAACTGCCCTTTTATGTTATTTATTTTTTGAGATATTTGCATTTAACTGAAAGCCCATATATAAAAACTGAAAAATGTTTATTGAGAATTTAATCAACGATTTAGATTAAGTTTAGCTTTTAGAGAATTCCGAATTCTCAAAATTGAGACGATTATTTGGAAACAGAGGTTTTACAACATTATTAGATTTACTTTTAATGGAAGACAATCAATCTGCATGTTCTTTTAGACATAAAAATCTTGTTATGCAATCAAGCTCTCGGTTAAAAATTAATAGAATAATAGGAATAAAAGGGACAATAAAGATGAGTAATTATCTGCTTACGATAGACTTTTTAATGTGATGATCTAAAATAAAAGCATATATTTTTTTATATTTAGGGATGCCTACGGTTCAAGAAGTCTGTGAAACTTTCGGCTTAACTGACGTCAACGTCGTATATACAGAAGCAGATTTTCAAAATCTTCAAACATATAAAATGTTCCAACAGCATGTACGTCCTCTTCTTGCTAAAGAAAATCCAAAGGTATGGAATAAAAAATTTATATAAACATATAAAAAAATATGTTTTTTATTTTATTATTATGGTTTACAGATATATATTTAAATTTATTATCTTTTTATATTCATAAATTTTTTCTAGGTTCCCATGTCCAAATTAATGATGTTGGTAGCTGCTAAATGGCGTGATTTTACCAACTTAAATCCTGAAACTGCTGAATGTGAACCAGAGCCAGTGGCTGCTGATGATAGCGCTTCAGGTAGAAAGGCCAGACAAGCCCGAGCTGCAAAAGAAAAGGTTAAATTTCATTTTTATTTTTTGAAAAAGTAATAAAAACCAGGTATATTAATAATTATGTATTTTAGGAGATTGATGAAGATGACGATGATGATCGTGATGACCGAGGCAAAAAGAAAAGGAGCAGCAGATCAACAAAAGGCAAAAATAGTACTAAAACCAAGGGGAATAAGGTAAATTTAATTAAAATAATAAGTGTTTTAATCATAATTTTTATTTCATCTTTCATTTTCATAAAAATAATCAATTTACATCCTCTTTGAATTATTATTAAAATAATAAATCCAAATCTTGAAGAAATTTCCAACTCCAGCAGTTTATTAATAAATTTTGCTTTTTAATTTAAAGTTTTTTTTTTTAATTTTTTAATAATTAAATATTTCTTTTATATTTAATCTCTCTGGAATATAAGGTTTGTAAAATCCCAGTTTTGAATTTATTATATATTGATTTATTTATTTAATTTGATTTTTTTTTAATAATAAAAAATATAAACAATTTTCTTATTAATTTTTAACAAGGTTCCAACATTGAAGATAAAATTGGGCAAACGTAAACGTGGAAGTTCTGAAGATGAAGACGTCGGAGATGGAAGTGCTGATTCGGATGCTGAATTTGAACAAATGCTTAAAGAAGCGGAAGAGGCTAAGTCACCAGGTACGGCAGCTGCGGGCTCCTCCGGTGCTCAAGATGGTGATGAGGTTGAAGAAGAAGAGGATGGAGAGACTCCTGCAGGTGCCGCTTCTACAAGTGGCGGTGCAGCAAGTAGCAATACGACTAGCGGTGCTCCAGAAACCGGACCTGACGGCCAACCGCTCCCGCGCCGAAAGGCAAAAACCAAGATTGGAAACAAATCTAAAAAAAAGAAGAAAACAAAAACAACAAATAAATTTCCTGGTGGAGACGGCGAGGACGGCTATGAGGTAGTGAGTGTTACCCTGCGCCTGATAGGCTACTAATCTCGCACCAAATTTTTATTACAAGCTTATATATAAATATTAATTTATTAAATATTTATATATATGTATAAAAATTTTTTATTTGTTATTTTTTCTTTTAATTTTCACCATTAATTTTAGTCAGCCTTGTCTAGTGAAAAATTCTTTTCTCTATTATTCCTAACGAGAGCCGTTTATAATTATATAAAGGTGCGAGTTTTAAAATTCCAAATCCCAATTTTTAGAATTATAAAAAACAATGAGTTTTAGTGGCTGTTTGTTCAAAATAGAAAACTTAATTTTTTATTCCGTTTTTATTCTTTGAGCTCTCTGTTTCGAACGCGTCTTCCAACCTTTTACACTGTCAATTTGTCACTAATTCAACTTTATTATCTCTGAATTTCAAAGGTATTTTGAGGGTTGATTTTCTTATTATGAATTATATTCGCACAGTTTGCTGACTTTTGATATAGTAAGAAAATTAAATCGCCAGATGTTATTTATAAAATTTAGATAAGAATTGGATGAGTGAAAACAACTCCCTTTTTTTGTCATGATCGAGGTTGGAAAAACGGGACCGAAACGATGATGTAAGTCAAAGAATAAAAATTGAATAAATTGGCCGCTACTGCCCTTATTTTTATAATCTCCTATCCGTTCTACGAAGTCCAAAATTTTTATTTCCACACAAACTGTGTAGTCCAAAAGATGTGTGCGTCTCAGATCAATCAAAAATAACCTTTCCCGCTTCTTTACTTCGAACAAAGGAAAGAAGCTTCGTCTTTGGTTACTTCCTTGCCTTTTATTCCTCTTTGGACTTCCAAGAGTGGTGAGCATCATAACTAACACTACCCATGTTCCAAATTGTTATTTTATTCCATTATGTCTTACTAATAAAATTCACTCTTAATTTTTTATATTATCTCCTTTGAATTTTTAGTACTTATTGGATGAATAACTAAATAGGAGAATAAGTAAATTTTATTTAAAATTTATTTAAGCAGTCATTTTTCGCCATGTCCCCTTCAAATTTATAAATAATTTGGATTAAAAAAATTAATTAAAATTATTTTTTTTAATTTAATTAAAATGAACATAACTTTATATTTAATTAAAATGGCGGCTCTTCTTTTTAAATGAGATAATGAGATTTGAAATGGTCTTTGGTCATGGCTCGACTGCTCATTTTTCACTATTTTGATCAAGAACATTTTCAAATAATTTTGGAAAACATTGTTTTCCAGACCGATCATCAAGACTACTGCGAGGTGTGCCAACAAGGTGGAGAGATTATTCTTTGTGACACATGTCCACGGGCTTACCATCTAGTGTGTCTTGACCCAGAACTCGAGGATACTCCTGAGGGAAAATGGTCGTGTCCACATTGTGAAGGAGAGGGCGTAGCTGATGCCGACGATGATGAACACATGGAGTTCTGCAGGTATTCCTCGCCTCGGTTTCGTCCATCTAATTTTTTTTCATTTATTATTATCCTTATTTTTAATAGAAAAATTTTTACTGATTTTTATACGGTAAATTATTTTAATATTTTTAAAATTATTTTATTTTAAAACATGAATGTAATATTTGTATTATAATTTTTTTTTTTTTAATTTAATATTCTGTCTTATTGGCGTTTTGAGGAGATATTGAAAATATTAATTTATCTAATATATAATAATGAATCTTAATATAATAATATTGATACCCTTTTAATAGAATTTTCTAAACTCCATAAAAGAAGTAAGTAATGTAAGTAATTTTATTATTAAATAATTAATCTAAATAATCTTAATAATTAAGACTAAAGGTAAATAATAATTGTTTAAAGATTGGCGAATTGATGTCGTGTATCGTAAAAAATGCGATGGATGCCTTTTCAATATCGCCTCTGAATGGATGTTGTGAGGCCGGCATCTGTGCCGGCCCGGCTTTGATCTAATCGCCATGCTGTTTCCTCTGTTGCAGGGTATGTAAAGACGGCGGCGAGTTGTTATGCTGTGACTCGTGCCCGTCTGCCTATCACACCTTCTGCCTGAATCCACCTCTGTCCGACATTCCCGACGGGGACTGGAAGTGTCCCCGATGCTCGGTCAGTCTTCTCCCTTATCCAACATCCGGCCTCTAATATCTTGTCTCGCGGAGGCCTGGACTAAAGCCTCCTCTATCTTTCTTGCCTTTTCTTTTGCCAAGAAAACATCTTGTTTTTTGCTAAGATTTGCAAAAAAAAAATGATAAATTTCTTGGCAGAGTAACCTAAAAAGATTTAGAATGGATACATTTTTTTATTCTTATGTTTCCATTAAAGGCCTTTTTAGACAAATAAAATTCTTTTTTCATTTTATTGCAACTTGGAAATTTTAAGAGAGCATCAATAATTATTAGGAATATGATTTCAAAAAATTTATTATAACAAAGATTTTTCAAGCGCATCAATTTTCGATATAATATTCACTTGCTTTTTAATCACATTGGTTCTTTTGGAAAACAAATAATTATGCATCAATTCTTCAATTTAATCGCTCTAAAAAATGCTTAATTAGGGTAGCTTATTTCACTATTTTTCTGAACTTGGTTTTTCACTTAATATTTAATCTAAGTTAATATTTACATATTTTGTCAGGGACTTGATTCGCATCAAACAAAATTACCCAAATGGAATTTTTTATAAAATATCTAACTTTTAAAAGGTTTTAAACTAAATAATTTAAAAAACTGAGTTAAATTTTATATTAAAGGAATTAATGCTTGAGTTAGGTCGGAGTACCAACAATAATAAACCACCATCTCAAATTTAATTATTTTTTATTCCGAATCGTCCGCATATATTTTATCATACTTTTTTCTTTCCAAACCTGTATGATAATATTAGAGAGTGTTCGATTTGTGCAACCAAATTATTTTAAATTTAATTAAATTAAAACATATTCTTGATAATTATTGATTTTCTCCTGCAAATATTTTTTTAATTGTAATAATTTGAAAATTTGAAACTGAATGTCCATATCAAATGATATGTACTTTAATCATATATCATCTTTCATATTTTCTGCTATTCACAATATATAACTGAAACTGAAATTTTAATATTTTTGTTTCATGAAAATATTTTATATAGCACTCATTATTTCCATCTTTTATTTGAAATTTTATCTTATTTTAACTCTTTTTGTCATTTAAAACTAATCTAAAAAAATTTTTCTACTTAATAATACAAATATTTAATTAAAAAAAAATAAATCATGTAGTCGGGTTATTGATTTTATTTTGAATAGCCATACTAATGATATTTTTTTGGTGCGCGGCATCATATACAGGCCAAACCGTTGGCGGGAAAAGTGGCGAAAATCCTCACCTGGCGATGGGCTGAACAGCCCAAACTTGCGAATCAAAAGGACGAAGACAAACCAGATGAACAACCTTCTACCAGTAAGAAGCCTCCCAAGCAACCGATGCGTCTTCGAGAATTTTTTGTCAAATGGGTCGACAAATCGTATTGGCATTGCGCCTGGGTTTCTGAATTACAAGTTAGTTTTATTTTTCAATTAATTATTCTTTTAATTCAAGAAACACAATTTACAATTTATTCATTTTTATTTATAGCTTGAAGTATTTCATCCACTAATGATTCGCAACTATATGCGCAAATGTGATATGGACGAGCCACCCAAGTTTGAAGATCCGGTTGATGAACTTGATAATCGAATGAAACGTATTCGTCAAGCTAATGCCGATGATCAAGAACTCGAGGAGAAATTTTATAGGTAAGTTATATTTGGAAAAATATAATTATTTCATTAACTGAATTGATTTATTTGTATACAATGTAACGTTTTGGTTTCTTATTTTCTGTTCTGGTACTATTTAAACATAGAGGGGAAAATAGATTATTCTCTCTTTTCATCTGCTTTGTCTTATAACCCACCTTTTTTTAAGACATCTAAGGTAGGTGGGAATTATTTATTTTCTTCCTCTTTTCAATCCCAATCAATCACATGGAGTGTAAAATTATTCTATATTATCTCAGGATGTTTGCCATTTACTCAGATTAGGAACTTGAAATTACCTAATTTGCCGAAATATGCATTTTATACCAATAAAGGAACAAAATTAAAAATTAAAATTTCATTTATAATAATTTAAACAAATTTGAAAACCGATTTGTTTACAATTACAGGTATGGTATTAAACCCGAATGGATGATTGTACATCGTGTAATTAACCATCGAACTTTCCGAGATGGCCGTACCCAATATTTAGTTAAGTGGCGTGATTTAAGTTATGATCAAGCAACTTGGGAAGAAGAAAATGATCAAATTCTTGGACTTAAAACAGCCATTGAATATTACATGGATTTGAGAGCAGCATGTAATGTAGATTCGGGAAAACGACCAAGAAAAGGCAAAGGCAAGAAAACTAAAACACGAGAACTTCAAGATGAAGAAGGCGATCGAGGCACACCGTATGTATTGATGAATATTAATTTTATTTTATTAAGTTTAATGTTTTGAAAATTTTTCCAGGCGTCGATACACACCTCCTCCTGAAAAACCTATTTCTGATTTAAAGAAGAAATTAGACAAACAACCAGAATATATAGATCACACTGGAATGCAACTTCATCCATACCAATTGGAAGGTCTTAATTGGCTTCGATATTCATGGGGTCAAGGAATTGATACAATCCTGGCTGACGAAATGGGTCTCGGGAAAACAATTCAAACAATTACTTTCCTTTATTCCCTCTATAAAGAAGGACATTGCAAAGGGCCTTTTCTTGTAAGAAGCATTATTTTTTAATTTTTTTAAGTTGCATCTCTAATTATTAATTTTTTTTTAGCTCAGCGTTCCCTTATCAACAATTATCAATTGGGAACGTGAATTTGAAACTTGGGCACCTGATTTTTATGTAGTTACTTATGTTGGCGATAAGGATAGTCGAGCAGTAATTCGTGAAAATGAAATGTCATTTGAAGAAGGCGCAGTACGGGGAGGCAGAGCGTCTCGAATTCGCAGTTCATCAATAAAATTCAATGTATTACTTACCAGTTATGAGCTTATATCAATCGATGTTGCCTGTTTAGGATCCATTGATTGGGCAGTATTGGTGGTAGATGAGGCTCATCGACTTAAAAGCAATCAATCGAAGGTATTTACATTTTTATTAATATGTTTTGAATTGTTTATAATTTTTTTTTTTCATATATTTTTAGTTTTTCCGACTTTTGGGAAGTTACACTATAGCATACAAACTGCTCTTGACTGGAACACCACTTCAAAATAATCTTGAAGAATTGTTTCATTTACTTAACTTTTTATGTAAAGAAAAATTTAATGATTTAAGTGCTTTTCAAAATGAATTTGCAGACATCAGCAAAGAGGACCAGGTGAAAAAATTACACGAAATGCTTGGACCACATATGCTGCGGAGACTTAAGGCTGATGTTCTTAAGGTTTGTTATTTGTAATGAATGTCCAACTTTCTATTTAATATATTCATACTAATTATTTATATTTTTCTAGAGTATGCCATCTAAATCTGAGTTTATTGTCCGCGTTGAGTTGTCTCCTATGCAGAAAAAGTATTATAAATTTATATTAACTAGAAATTTTGAAGCTTTGAATCCTAAAGGAGGAGGTCAACAAGTTTCGCTACTTAATATCATGATGGATCTGAAAAAATGCTGCAATCATCCTTATTTATTCCCGGCCGCTGCACAAGAAGCGCCTACTACTGCCAATGGGTCATATGAAGGTTCTGCCCTTACAAAGGCTTCTGGCAAGCTTGTACTTCTTTCAACTATGTTAAGGAAGCTTAAAGAACAAGGACACAGGTTAATATTATTTTCATCAAGATGATTATGATTCCATTTATAAAGAACTTCAGTCAAAAATTTATTTTTGTGATATTTTGATTTTTGGACTTAAAGGAGAAAGTCAGCAAGCATCGCCACACACCACTTTTTTAAAAATATATAACAAAATATAAACGAAAAAAGATGTATTCTATTGAAAATTTATTTAAAAACTTTTTTATTGTAGAATTTTAGTTGTAAATATTTAAAAGATAATTATTTCACTTGAACGAATAAATGAATTATTTTTTAAATTTTATAATTTAATTCCAAACTAACAGTTTTTAGAGACTCCTTAGTATGTTCATTAATGTACGACTTAAAAAATTAACAAATTTTATTGAAAGCTAATGAAATGAAAACACCACCTTTAATTGACATTCAGAATAAGAAAATAATAGAAAGCAGTACGTTGATTTTTATATAACATTTTTAAATAATAATAATTATAATCAAAATATTCACATTTTTAGTCTATGATAATTATCAGTATGGAAAATGAACAATTCATATAAATAAATTTTTGAAAGAAATTCTTTTAACAGGAATTTTTGAATATTTATAAATTAAAAAAATACTTATATAAAAAGAATCATATTTTTAATTTAGAGTCCTCATCTTCTCTCAAATGACAAAAATGTTGGATATTATGGAAGATTTCTTGGAAGGTGAAGGCTATAAATATGAGCGTATCGACGGTAATATCACCGGTGCAGTACGTCAAGAGGCCATTGATCGATTTAATGCTCCTGGAGCGCAACAGTTTGTCTTTTTACTCTCAACTAGAGCTGGTGGTCTTGGTATCAATCTTGCTACTGCAGATACTGTAATTATATACGATTCTGATTGGAACCCACATAATGATATTCAAGCTTTCTCAAGAGCCCATCGAATTGGTCAAGCTAATAAGGTAATTTGCTTATAATGATATTTAATTGGGAATTTTTGAAATAACAAATTAATAAATTTATAGGTAATGATTTACCGATTCGTTACACGAAATTCCGTTGAGGAGCGTGTAACACAAGTGGCTAAACGTAAAATGATGTTAACTCATTTGGTAGTCCGCCCGGGAATGGGTGGTCGTGGTGCGACCTTTTCAAAACAAGAACTCGATGACATTCTCCGATTTGGCACAGAAGAACTTTTCAAAGAGGAAGAAGGAAAAGAAGATGAAGCCATTCATTATGATGACAAAGCAATTGATGAATTGCTTGATCGAACTAAAGAAGGAATAGAACAGAAAGAAAATTGGGCAAATGAATATTTGAGTTCTTTCAAGGTGGCAAGTTATGTGACTAAAGAAGGAGAAGAGGTTTGTTTGTTTTTATTTTTATGAACTAGATAGTGGCGAAGCTGACTAGTTAACTCTATTATATTAAAAAAAATTTTAATTACTTATTTCTTATTTATTTTTCTATAATACCATTACTAAAAAAAAAATTTATTGAGTTATAAATAATTTAACATTTTTTAATTAAGGAGATGGATTAATTATAAAAAATTAAATTTAATTAAAAAGATATTAAATTTAGAGTACCTATTTCACTTCGTCACTGAAAGTAGCTAATGTAAATATAAATTTCTACATAAATTTATGAATTTAGGAAGAAGAACCTACTGAGATTATCAAACAAGAAGCTGAAAACACAGACCCAGCTTATTGGGTTAAATTACTTCGACACCACTATGAACAACAGCAAGAAGATCTGGCAAGAAGCCTGGGCAAGGGCAAGCGGGTCCGCAAGCAGGTCAGGAGCTACGCAGCCTCAGTCAGTGACAGACACAGCTTATTTTACTTTCTTTCTCTTTCTCTCTTTCTCTGTTTTTTCTCTTTCTCTCTCTCTCTCTCTCTACCTATCTTTCTCTATAAATCTTTTCTTTTTCTTTTTTCCTCCTTTCAATCTGGAAACTCTGAGTTTTGACTTGTTCTTATCTCTAATCTATCACACTTACGACACAATTTCTTGACTCACCCTTAATCACGCTTTTGACTAAATTTTGAAAATTATGGCAGTAAAAAATAAGTGTATCTTGGAAAGAATAATCAATATTAACATTTTAAAATTTCCCTTTAATTTTCAATGATACTAATATTATTAAAAGTAGAGATAGGACGAATCCAAAAATTTCTCGAATTCTCCACATTTTGAATCTTCGAATCTCTCAATCTTCTCTTGACTATCCTAATTTTTTTTAATCTACCTTTTACAAATCCCCGTTTGTTTCCGTTGGCCTTGGTTGATCTTGGCCTTGTTTAGGATTTGTGAAATTCGAATCTTTTCTAAGTTTCGAGTGACTCGAGAAATTTACAAGGATTCGTCCCATTCCTAATTAAAATTAAGAATCTAAATATTAACTGAATAACTATTCATTAACGTTATTTTTAATGAAAAAATTTTTGATTTGATTTCAATCAAAATTATTGACCAATAAACAATCCAATTTTTTTTACATATCTTCTATTTTATTATAAATTATTTTTTTCAATTTTTTTTATATCAATATAAAGAATTATACAGAGTAAAAGTGTATTCTTTGACTCAAATTCCAAATTATTTGCTTTTAAAAAAATAATGAATTATTAATTATTATGAAAAAAAAATTATTTAAAATGAGCTGCCTTTTTAATAAAATTACAAAAGAATAGCTTTTCTTCATAAAATTTTTGTTCTTTATAATATGTGTTTTCATTTGTTTAATTTCTTGTCTTCAGGTTAATTATAATGATGGCACTGTTGATGGACGTGAAGATGCCACATGGCAAGAAAATCTCTCAGATTATAATTCAGATTTCAGTGCTCCTTCGGATGATGATAAAGAAGACGATGACTTTGACGAGAAAAACGATGGTAATAATTAAACAAGTTCTCTTTCTTTTAGCGATTAATTTGGTGTTAGATTATAGATGTCAAAATATTTCATTTGGGAACTCAGCTTGGGAGGGCAAGAAATATAAATTTTAACGCAGATAGTATTTATAAAAGAGATATGAATTAGTTCATAAACTACAAGAATGAGATTCGAAGACCGTTTAGATTTTGGATTCGCTTTTAGGAAGATGAGATAAAATTCAGAAGAAACAAGATATTACTTATTTAAGAAAAATAACAATTTAAAATGTAATTTTATTCCTTATTTTAAGGTTTGGATAGTAGTCGAAGAAGCAGGAGACGAATTGAACGTAAGGAAGAAAAAGATCGGCCCCTTCCGCCTCTTTTGGCACGTGTTGGTGGAAATATTGAGGTATATATATATTTCAAAGAATTATTAAAAATTTTGCAAATATTGGAAAATTATTAATTGTATTTATTTTTAAGGTTCTTGGTTTTAATGCTCGACAACGCAAGGCTTTCCTCAATGCAATTATGCGCTATGGAATGCCACCCCAAGATGCATTCAACTCTCAATGGTATAAAAAGTTAGCGCTCCTTCCTTATTAGCTAGCTTTAAGCTAATAAAATTCTGGAATGAATATGATATTATTTCTCTAAGTATTTGTGTGAAATCTATCAAATCTATTAAATTCCTTTCTCTTATAATCTACACACACACACATATATGTAGTGAAATAATTCATACGACTTGATATTGCTTAAATCTAAATATTTTTTCCTCATCCTTTTAAATGATTTATTATTTTTATATTATTTATATTCAAGGTTTATTAATAAGTTTTACTTTCAGGCTGGTTAGAGATTTACGAGGGAAGAGTGAGAAAAATTTTAAAGCTTACGTCTCTTTATTTATGCGACATCTTTGTGAGCCTGGTGCTGATAACGCCGAAACATTTGCTGATGGCGTTCCTAGGGAGGGGCTTTCTCGACAGCATGTTCTTACACGTATTGGTGTTATGTCTCTAATACGTAAAAAGGTACCTTACTAGGGAATATTAATTTAATAATTTAATTTTTACATTTAACATATTTATATGGATTAAATTTATACTTATTAATAATATAACAAAAATAATTTCTAATAAACTATAGTTGTTCTTGGCTAGATATATTTTATAATAATTTAAATAGTAGGAAAGGGATTTCTGAATTCACTAAGATAGGAAAATAAATAAAATTACATATTCCCCTGTTTTCAACAATTTTTCAATCTGAAAAATTTAATTTATTCCTAATCATAATAAATGATATAATGGCTTATTTTAAATTTTATTCTGCCATTTTCTAGGTTCAAGAATTCGAACATATTAATGGCTATTATAGTATGCCTGAGATGATCCGCAAACCTGTTGAACCAGTGCGGGCAGCTGCTTCCGCAGCAGGAACTGCCACTGGTTCCTCAGCCACTACACCTTCAGATTCCTCTGCAACGGGAGCCTCTTCAACAGCTGCGCCCGCAACCACTCCCGCTTCAGGCTCAGAAGCTCCCACTCCCAGAAGTACAGCCACTAGCACAAGTGCAACGCCTGCAACTTCTGCAGCTCCATCCCCAGCAGCGGCTTCAGCAACTAGTGGGGCAGAAGATACTCCTACATCAACAACGGTTGTTAAAGCCGAGGATGAAGGAGAGAATACAGAAACCAAAGCTTCTGAAAGTGAAACATCTGCTGGCACATCTACAACCACCAATGCTCAAGTAAGAGATAATTTTGCTTTTAGCGAATTTTTTTAAATGAAAGTGTTACAAAATTTGCAAATTTTATCAGTCAATAAAGAATTACCCATGCCATAAACCATTATTATATGTTGAATTGATTATACTTTCCTAAAATTCTTAGACTTAATTTGTGATTAACTTAAAATAAAATAATTTTCTTTTTTTTATCTGAATAATAATTGAAAAAGTTTAGTTTCTGTACTTAATTTAATTAGTCTCTTTATTCACTTTTGGATGTTTGGAGGAGGGGAAGGTGTGTGGTCAGGAATTTAGAAACAGTCCTTAATAGTTTTTTAAATTGCTTAATATAGAAATTAGAATTATAGAAATTACTAAAATATCTTAATTAAAAATTAAAAAAAAAAAAATTTTAGAAGTCTAAACAGAAAACTAAGATAAATTCCACTTGAATTAAGATCTCTATATATATATACACCTCTTTGAATTCGAGCCATAGTATCAACAAAATTTAATATTACATTTCTCAAAAATATAGGAAATCGATATAAATATTCATTTTGATTTTAGACATCTGACGGGGATGAAAAACTCGCTTCTTCTAAATCAGAAAGTGAAATAGAAAATACTAAAGTTAAAGAAGAACCAGTAACTGAATCAGAAGCCACAGTTAAAACGGAACCTAAAGAAGAAACTTCTGTTGATGTTAAAAATGAAAATGAAACTAAGCTTGAAATTAAATCTGAAGAGACTGAAAGCGAACGCAAAACTGAAGAAGGAACAACGAAAAAAGAAAATGATGATGAAGTGGTCTTGGTTAAAGATGAAGACAAGGTAATTTATCGTTATTTTACTTATACTCACTTTCAATACTATTTTAACCTTTTGCTTTGGTTGTATCCCTAAAATCGGGAAAGATCTTGCTAGAATTATACAGTAGGACCCCGCTTAGCGCGGGGATACGTTTTAATAAATTCCAGCGTTATACATGTAAATAATGGGGATAAGTGAAACAGAACAGAGAATAAGAAAATTTATCAGTTTTTTGTTTTATTGTTTTATTTTATTTTGTTATTACATTATAGACATATTTATTGCTAATATCGATTTTTATTCATAAAACATGAACTTATTATGAAAATCAAAAAAAAGTTACAGTAAAGAAGTTAAGTTTGTGATGGGGAATGTTTTTCCTTATTTGACATCATTTGTTTTTTTTGTGTCGTTTGCCTTTTCTTGTTTCGTTTACCAAGCAGTTGTCGATAGCAAGACATCGCATCAATGATATTTCGTCTTGCCTTTAAATTTCTATTAAAATTTAAATCATTTTGTAAAAACTGATCCATAATTTTCGGGGAATCCCAATATTACTTCATAATATTAAATTAGTGTTAAGCGGGGTCTTACTGTAATGGGAATGTTATTTAATGGAAAAATAATCAAAAAACTGATTATTGACATCCTTCTAATATAAAATTATATTTCAACCAAAGGAAAATGGTTAATTAAAATAAATACTAGATGCTAAAGTATATTATCGAACTATGAATTATCTCTAATAAGAAATATATCATTTATGATGAATTAGTAAAAGGTTTGACGTGTAGAACCGAAGCACCGTTTATATACATCATTTTCAAAGCCGATAATTAAATGAGATGTTTTTGAGTTGCAAACATTTCACATATCATTAACGGTACATAATCAAGAAATGAAATGAAAAAATTTTCCTTTCTTAAGACAATGAAATTAAAATTATTTTCACATTTCTACAATTGTTTTTTTTTATTTGAAATTGATGTTGTTAAATGTTGTTTTTTTTTACACGAAATGATTACAAATTCTAACTGATTTTTATTTATTATCATTTATAATGCTTTTTATTATTATTAAAAATAATCTCAATTTAATATTTTTTAAAGGAAAAGAAAGAAGGTGTTAAGGATGAAAAACCTTCAACAGGTGATTCGACTGAGGAAAAATCTAAAGATTCGTCCGGTGATGTCTCTGAAAAACCCAAACGCAAATTTATGTTTAATATTGCTGATGGAGGATTTACAGAGTTACATACTTTATGGCTTAATGAAGAAAAAGCAGCTGTTCCAGGTCGTGAATATGAGATTTGGCATAGGAGGTAAGCTTTAACAGGCTTATACCATTTTTGGTTGCTTAACCCCGGATTCTCAATCTGAGCTTAGATTTATTTTAAAGTTTAAATTAACATCTAAGGGGCAGCCTATATTTTTCAGGTATAGTTAGCTAACTACATGTATGACACTAAAATTCACTTTGGGAAAACTATATTTTGTTTAAATTTTTATTTACATTAGAGTTTAAAAAATTCTTCGATTAATTTCTGATCGAGAATACGAGTCTTATTTTTCATGTCTCAAAATTCCTATAATATACATTTTCTCTTGATGAATTTTTTTCAGGCATGATTATTGGCTCTTGGCAGGAATTGTTACACATGGCTATGGCAGATGGCAAGATATTCAAAATGATATCAGATTTGCCATTATCAATGAGCCATTCAAGATGGATGTTGGTAAAGGCAATTTCTTGGAAATCAAGAATAAATTTCTCGCTAGAAGATTCAAGTTACTTGAGCAAGCTCTTGTTATTGAAGAACAATTGCGACGAGCAGCTTATTTAAACTTGACACAAGATCCAAACCATCCGGCCATGTCGCTTAATGCGCGATTTGCGGAAGTAGAATGTTTAGCTGAGTCTCATCAACACCTTAGCAAGGAGTCTTTAGCTGGCAATAAACCAGCTAATGCTGTCTTACACAAGGTAGAGATAATAAGACAGGAGTGGCGAAATAATCCAAAAAAGATCTTGATCCAATTAAAAATTCGGGATAAAATAATGATAAATCAAATATTCTTTTTCTTCCTTCCTGATTCTGAATAATGTCTCTGACCGAGAACGGCACCTGCTTTTTCGGAATTGGAATATCCGGGGAGTTCAATTACAATTTTAACCGAATTAAAATAATTTGGAAAAACACCATTTGGTTTCATGTTAAAAGTTAGGGCTGGTTTTTTCAGTTAACTCACCTTTACTTATATGAAATATTAACTCGTTAGTTAGGAAATATAAACAATTATCAATTTTTATTAAATTTTATTTATTTGGAAAATATTCCTTAAGACGAAACAAAATATAACGTTTAAAATTACAAAGAAAGGCCCATAATGATCAAATGATACAACTTATCTTTTCAAAACATTCACCTAAACATTTTGGGGACTGAGTCATCCGTTTTTACAACATTTACAACAATAAAATAAATACAGGGAAATGGATATACTATATACGTATATATGAAGAAAAAATTAGGCTTTTTTATTCTTTATACAGATATTACCATTTTTCTGCATTTATTTTTTATTATAGAGATTCTGAAGATGGGTGACTCACAGTCTCCAAAACTTTGCTAAAAGTGAATATTTTGAGCCACCATTTAGTACTCCTTTTATTTATTATTTTTCCTTCTGTCAGAGTTCATTCTATTGATGATGCCTCTTCATTCTGTTTTAGAATCTGCTTTGAATTTTATAAAATATGCAGGCCCTTATTGAATTGCCCTTAGAATATGCAGGATCGTATCGAATTTGGAATCTCGATTATTTCTTTCTCCTGATCTAGGACTTAACTCTTTTGTCTTTTAAAAAATATTTTATTTATAAAAAATTTATTTTTTAGGTATTAAATCAACTAGAAGAGTTGTTGTCCGATATGAAGTCGGATGTTTCTAGACTACCGGCCACTCTTGCCAGAATCCCGCCCGTTGCTCAACGTCTTCAGATGAGCGAACGTAGCATCCTATCTCGATTGGCCACTACTAATACACAAGGATCTGCCCCTACAGGAGCCGGCACCCATCAAGGTCTGTTAGATTTAGTATAAACATTTTGAATTGAGTATTTGCAAGTTAAATTTCAATTTGAAATTCTTCATTTTGCCTTTCTTTTCTCTTGAATGAATGTATTTCCCTTCTGGCAGGCATGTTTCCTGCCGGCTTCCAGGGTAGTCAATTGCCAGCGGGCTTCGCGGCTGCTGCCGCCAACTTCGCAAACTTCAGGCCTCAGTACTCGGTGCCCGGGCAGCCCACTCAAGGATTCCCCGGTACGAATAAGCTGCCTTTATACTGAATCCAATCCAACTATCCCTATTATCAAATCCCTTGAAGGCTGGTCTTTATTTTTAAACCGTTTCTTTGTTCGACGCATATCTACTCAAGACAGACTGACTGTTCAACACACTTTTCTTTGGATTTTTTCTTTTGACCAATTCACATCCAAGTCAATTATTCTGACTCCTCTTTAATCACATTGTAAATAAGATATATCCACATCATGTATATTCTTGCGCTTTTTCTTACCCTATTATTAGAAATCTACCATTGTGATATAATTATTATCTTTCTTTAGATTTGGAGAATAATTAGTCACTACATTTATTAATAGAGGATCAGACAAATATTTATACTATTATAGTTTTAGAAAAATGCAATTTTTCATCTTTTGACTAAATAATATGCATGCTTGATAGTTTCTCTTAATCCATTTGTAGACCCTGAAATTGCTCTTAAATAAATGATTATATGTATTATTAATTAGCAAGAAATTAAGAATAGCGAGAATCTTCTTTATTTTTCCATCCTTTAAACATATATGCCCTTTATAAAAAGCCAAGAATATTCTCGCTTTTTTCCTTTCTTTTTCCTTCCTTCTGTTCTTTAGTTGTAGCCTCCAGAGCAGAATAAATATATATAATAACAGAACCAGAAGTGAATCAATTTCTATTCCCTGTTGCCTTTTCGCATCTGCGTTGCGTTGCAGATGGACAGCCCTATCGCCATCGCCGAAGACTTAATAGTGAGATATGCTCGAGAAATTCAATCTTTTTCACCCCACTTCCTTTTTCCTCTCCCCTATTCTATACTTCAAAAAATATTTCTTCATAATTATTTTGGAATTTTTATTTATTTATTTTCTTATAAAATTTTTAGGTTGCTATTATATTAAAGATCGATTGAAATAATTATCTTTTTAATCAAATTAAGAAACTAATATATACTATTTTTTTTAAATAGTATTAATTTTTATTATTGGTCACTTAATTTCTCTATTCTAAACATTTTAATTATTATAATAATAAAATACAGATTTATCTTTAGTTATCATTTTATTAATGTATATAAATTCTATATTTCATTAATAAGTAATAAAATTGCTAAAAAATTAATAAAATTGTAAAATAGATTTTAAAATGTTATAGCAAAATAACCTTAAATTGATTAATTAATTTTTTTATTAATTGAAAAAAAAATATTTCCTTTAATTATTATTATTAAATTTAATAATAGAAAATTTTTTTCAAAATTTTAAAAAATAAGTTTATTTAAAAAAAAAAATTAACAATTCAAAATATTTCTAAACGTTAACCCGCTTTCTCTGACGTCATCGGTTACGTATGCCTCCTCCCTTGGGTTTTATATATACTTACTATTGATTTTATGCAAAAAAAAAAAAAAATAAAAATATACATATATACATATAGAACAAAACCACCAACGCTAAAATAGCCGCCCTTATTTAAATGATGTACTTAATTAAACATGAATTCTTTTCTTAGATTTTACTATTAAATAAACTTAGAAATCTTCACCAAGGAGCAAAATTGAATTAATATTACAAAAATAGGAAAAAATTTATTTTAATGTGTTTCTTTATATTCACAATTTTCTCAAATTATTTACAAAAATATCCTAGTTTTTTCTTATATATATATATAATAAATTCCTACTTTGACTAGAGACATTTTGACTGATTTTGTATTATTAATTAATGTATTAATTATTAGCGTCAATCAAGACGCCTTTTCTTGGTGATCATCCCTCTGAGAAAAGCTTGACATCGACTATTCTGTCATTCTTAATCCTGGCCTAAGGTCCGATAAAATTATAATTTTGCTAATATTTTATTCTATTTACAAGATTAAACAACACTAATTCCATTTTATTTACTGTATTCCGCATAATTCAATAAAAATTCCAAGTATACTTAAAACTCTTAAATGGTTGTGTTATTATTTATTTGTCTTATTTAGGGCAGGTTTCATATATAGATAGTTAATTAATTAACATGTTAGAAATAGGTATTTCCTTCTATTCTAGCCAGGTAACTAATAGGTGAGCTGACTATACATGAAAACCCGGCCTTTATTTATCACTATATTTCAAGCCTTGCTAATTTGGAAGGTATATATTGATAAATGATTTAATACCCTCTCCCCTTCTATATAATTGTTTTTTTCTAACTTTTTTTAAAGAGTTTTTTTTTGTTTTAATTCTACAGGTTTTCCCTGATTATTGTTTTCCGTTCTGATACAAAGGATCCATTTCATCATATTAATACAGTATATATATGAATAATTTCTAATTATTATAGATAAGAAAAATTTCCAAAGGAAATCTTGAGGCACTTACTAATATAATTCATGAACATTGGTTTATTTTTGCTCCTTAGTATATCATAAACTATAATTAAATCTAATTGATTGAATTAATTTGGTTTCGTTCTGGTTTTGCTTCCAGTTAATTAAGACTGCCGATCTCAACGAATCTAGAGCAATTGTCGAGCTTGCTGCAGCGGACGGCTCCGCGCTGTCCGCCGGCCCTCCCCCAGATAATTACAATTACACACATTAACACTTTTACATACATACATACAATTACAAAATACAACCACCACTGGCTAGAACTTATTTATTTTCTGATTGGTCTTAAGGATGGAACCTCACTTTTTCTTGTTATTCTTCAATCAATATTTTTCATATATATTTTTTTTTAATTCAAATCTATTATTTTATATTTCATCCATGTCAACATTTATAAAATAGATTATATTTTTTTTTTATTTAAACCTTTATTTTTTTTATCTCAATTTACTCAATTAAAAATTTTTTTGTATAATTTAATAAATATAAAAAAAAATCATCGGCATCGCAAAGGAGGGGGGATGTTCTTTCTCTCTTATTTCATTCTCTTTACTAATCAAAAACAACGCTCTTATTTCTCTACTCTAGATAAATATAATGCTTAGATTAGCATTCATTTAAAATAATATTAGATTTCCATTTGTCACAGATGAGAAATTTTTTATTCTCTTTTGTGACATAATCGAAATATATCAAAAATTGTCCACTTAGTAATTTTTATTTTTTAAATAACTCTAAATATAAATATTTTATAATATGTTGTGAAGTATAAATTAATAGATAAATTAAAAAAAGGAATTTGAGGTATTTATAGTATTTTTTTTACTTGGAATAATTATTTGTATAATGTTTGTGAATCATAGTTAATTTGTAGATTTAACATTTAACGGGGAAATGAGAGAACTGAACACTGGTGGTTGTCTGTCTGTTCATTTAGGACATTGGAATTTGTTCTTCTAAATAATTTGATAATTATTAAAATACTCCAATGCTTGACACACATTCCTCGGACAAACGCTAATGAGGTTCTCTTCTCTGATATTCTTTGTTTTCTTGTAAATTTCTTTTAAAGCAAAAACAACATTCAACCAGTTTTCACTTATCTTCCTTCCATCATTTCTCGATTATTATTAAATAATTATTATTAATTATTAAAAGGTTCAATTCCCTTTAAGCTAGTTTGAATTATAAGCTGTATGAAGGGTCTAAAATGTGTGCGAGTAATCTATATTGCAATAAAAGCACAGAATTTTTTTATTTATAATTCTTAAAATAAAAAACTTGTAAAATAATGAAATGGTAATGTTAATTTTTTCCAATTTTCCTTTGAATCCATCTCCTTGATTCTAATCTTAATAAATTCCATTTCTCTTAAAAGTTTCATAGAGATAGGAATCAGTAAGGAAATTATCCTCCCTAGTCAATTCTAGTCTTCCTTTAACCCCAACCTTTCGTGATTGGAACAACCTCACTGCTACTATCTTCCCAAAACTTACAATCTCTAATCTTTCAAATTCAACCCAATGAGCACCTTTTAAAGTCTCAACTTTCTCCTTTTCTTCCGGGGTGCATGTGACCACTATCACTATAGGTCCGTTGGATCTTAGGCTTCCATATCAAAAACAAATCTGTAAAAAACATTTTTTTAAATATCCTCCCATTTTTAAAACTAATTTGTTAGCTAAGGGAAAAGTGGAGAATTTTGAAACAAAAATTCAAATTGTAAAATCATTTATATCATACCTAGGATTCTCCCACTAGGGCTTATTATAAAGTTATTCATATATTTTTAAATTAATTCCAATTTAATTGAAAATTATACCCCATTTTTAAAATAATCTTAGAAATAAAAAATTTGATTCTCACCCAGTGGTAGGGCACTGAGTCACCTAATGGGTAATGATTAAACACTACTAAGAAAACTATTTATTTATTTTATTTTTTTAAAATCATATTTCCGGAAATTTGCATTTAAATTTGGCCAAAAAATGAAATATCTATAATGAAAAGCGTATGGTTTTTATTAGAAAAGAATAAAATTTTGATATAACCTTAAAATTGAAGTGAAATATTTGTTTAAAATTATTATATTTTAATATTATACAAATCAAATATATTTAAAATAAAACAATATATTTATTTAAGAAAAATTCAACTATTTTAGAACTCTTGTTATAATTTAAAAAAGAAACTACATTCGACATTTGAGTTTTGTTTTGTTTAGGAGTTTTAATTTAAATCTACAACTGGTCACTAGAAATATAATCAAACCTAGGATAAATACATAATTCCTAACCATACCAGGCCATATATAATATAAATTATATTAAAACTAATTTAATAATAGATGATATAATTGAATTTTTCTCTAGATACAAAAATTCACTTTGGTGATACAAAAAAAACTTTTCTCAATAAAACTAATAATCCATTAAAGGAGGAAATACTTAAGATAGTTTATCCTTTTTTTTTTATAAAAGAAAGTAACTGAAAAAACTAAATTCCACTAAAAATGTTAAATACACGTACCACTGGAATTAAAATACTTCACTTTTCCCCATAAGAAAAAACTGGCCCATATGCTCAATTTTTATTATCTATTATGAGATTGATGTAGTTTAAAAAATTAAGATAATCCAGATTCCTTTCATTATTATAAAGAGAATATGAGAAATGTCAAAATCATCTATTTATCAAAATTTAAAAATTCATAAACAATAAACTATTTGACTAAAACTATTCCTTTGAAGGGATGGCAGAGGTCAGCCTAAGACTCTACGATAATCCAAAAAATAATTATTCGTGTTAAAATTTTGTACCCATTATATAGACCTAAAAGCATTGAATGATTTTTGGTAAATATCTGACCAATAGGGGCGCTAAGAGCTTTGCAAAAATTTTTTTAATTCTGAAACTATGCCTCCCGTATAAAATGATATATAATAATAATTTCTAAATTATTTTGTTAAAAAATATCATAAAATCAATCTTTAATTTAAATTTTTTTAATTTAATAAGGGGTATTACCTCCTCTTGACTTTATGGTAGCCATGAGCCTTCTAAAGATACTTCTTATAAGGTTTACGACCTCGGCATGGTCCAGATTCTCCCATTCTTTCTATAGGATAATTTTGAGCTGTTGGATGCTCTAAGGTGCAGGATCTCGAGCTCGTACCCGCCTTCCCAGCATATCTCACACGTGCTCAATTGATTTTAAATCAGGATTGCGAGCTGGCCATCCATAGTTCTCAAGCCAATCTCATTTAGGAATGTCCTAGCCAGTTGCTTTGCCACATGAGTTCTTGCATTATCATGCATTAATAAAAAATTGTCTCCGATCATTGGGGCGAAAGATATAACATGAGTGATGAGGATCTCCCACATATCGATTCGCAGTGAATTCAATTCAATGAAAACTAGCTCGGTACTGTCTTGAATTTACCGCAGGGCAAATCTCGATTCATCAGTAAACAGAACATTGAGACTCTGTCCAGTTTAGATGATTACGAGCAAACAGAAGACGTTGAGCACGGTGTCTCGGCGTCAAAAGAGGTCTCGTCACTGGTCTCTTTGGCACCAACCCTAATTCCTGGAAAGGTCTTCTGAAAGTCCAAACACTTAGGTTGAGTTGTCGAGCTTGCAGAAGGCGTTGTTGAATTTGAACTGCGATACAATGCCGATCCCTCAATACCTCCATATGAATCGGTCTTCTCTCTCAGTTGAAGCTCTATTTCGACCAGATCCCGGTCTCCTGGTATAAGAGTTAGTTTCTCTATATTGTGTTAAAACCCTGTGGATACTTGCAACCGATGTTCTAAGTCTTTGAGCAACGTATCGATAGGATCTTCCATCATTTATTAGAGCTACAGCTTGGGCTACCTCTTCGGATGTTAGAGGCATTTTGCTCGATCAATATTTCGAAATTAAATTAAATTAAAAGATGAGATTTTCAATTCTAAGTCATAAACCATAAAAAGAATAAATTTAATACGATACTAATCGATAATCATTTAATATATTGGGTGTACAAATTAGTTCGGTCCATTTTTTTTTTTTTCAAAAATGTATTTATTTAAAAACAAAATGAATGAACAGATCAATGCCAAATCGTGCTGCATCCTTAGGAACAACCAGTAAACAGAAGGAGCGATGTCCGAGAAAACGGCGGGTGCGGTAAAATATCCCATTTAAGCGTTTCCAAATATTTTTTTTTTTACGGCTTTTGCGACATGAGGCCGAGCGTTGTGATGAAGAAGAATAACTTTATCATGTCTTTGCTTGTATTCGGGCCGTTTTTTTTTTTCTCGCAAAGCACTGCTCAAACGAATCAATTGTAGCCGATACCGATCGCCCGTAATGGGATCAGCAGCTCATAGTAAACAACACCCTTTTGGTCCCACCAGATACAGAGCATGATCTTCGAACTTCGAATGTATGTTCGGCTTTGGTGTTAATGTTGAGGTTGATAGCAACAATTGAACAAGCTTAGCGTAGTATTTTTTCTTCTTGGGGTTGTCGGAGAATATCCACTTCTCATCTGCAGTTACAATCCGATGCAAAAAACCTTTTCTTTGTTGCCTTTGAATCAGTTGCTCGCAAGTGAAAAATCACCTTTCAACGTCTCTCGATTTCAGTTCATAAGGCACCCAATTTCCTTGTTTTTGAATCATTCCCATGTCTCTCAATCGTACGGAAACGGCTTGTTGAGTCACTCCCAATGATTCTGCAAGCTCCTCTTGCGTTTGACTCTGATCTTCTTCGAGTAATGCCTCTTGTCCTCGAAAATTTTTTTTTTTTTTTTTTTTTGGCCGTCCAGAGCGAGGCCTGTCTTTGAGGCTGAAATCTCCATCCTTGAAAGGTCGAAACCATTACATAATTTATCAGTTGGAGCAGCGTCACTATAAACTTCAACAAGCATTCGATGGGCATCAGCAGCACTTTTCTTCCAATTAAAGCAGAAAATTAAAACCTCCCAAAAATACTGCTTGGTTAACACAAAATTCGACATTTTCAACACTGTAAAAAGAAAGGTTTTTGTATCAAACTCAAAGCTATATAAACTTATATTATTATATTATTGGCAGATGTCTAACCTCTCTGAAACCGCCAAAATCGGCAGTCACTATGAAACATTCATAACAGCCCTCTTTTGAAAACGGACCAACTAATTTGTACACTCAATAATTTAATAAAGTGATCAGATTTCAAAACAGAATATGAATGATAATTTAAATAAATTAAATTTTAAAGGTCTTAATCTCTACTCCAAAGGACAGATCAAAATTTAATTTTAATCAAATAATAAATGTATTAATTATAGCTAATTAAATTATTGAGAAAAAATATATTTTGACTTAATTAAGGATCTATCCTAAATCTCACCATTATTTGTTAATAATTGATTAGCAAAGTTCGTCTTGTTTTATAGTTAATTCACAACACATTTTCATTGGAATAGGTCATGAGGAGGAGGAGAGGCATCATTTTCATTCATTGAAGGGGAAAATCATGGGGGACTGGGGAAGGTGACCGGGAATGGGTCAGAGAACCCGAAACCGGCGATAGGGAATGGTGTGTGTCATCAGTGCACGATACACCAGG
>JAAAKE020012118.1:0-10804 GCA_010014785.2 Anisolabis maritima
AATTTCATCCGTATGACTTATGATCTGAAAAAATAAATTATTTCCAACTCAGTCTCCTGGATAGGAAAGTGAGAGATAACCTCACCGCCACAAGTCCAAGTGGTATCACAATGGGCCACTACTGGCTTAAGTGAGTCGACCAATGGAGGGCGGCATCCACCTAATCCTAACCTAACCTAACTGCTAGAGTAAAAATAATTGAAAACGACCCATGTTAGTGACGAATTCATAGTCTCTGAAGAAATAGAGGCAAAAAAAGACCAGGGGTGCAGGGGGCAAAGACGGAAGCAGTTAGTAGAATATTATAATTCATGTTTCACTCGAACGCTGGGATTGGGGCAAATGCCCCCGTTTGCAAGGCTTTAAAGACGGCACTACTCGGAAAATGGCTCTTTCTTAATTATTATATATTTGTGTAGTGTATTCAAATACGAAAGCAATTTTTTTTTTAAGACTTTAATCCTACTATGGCACAAGGTTTAGAATTTGTGACGTTTAAATGCACGACTCGAATCGAACGGGCTAAGAATGCATTTAGCGTAGGAATGAGCAAACAAACTTTATTTTGTAACTTTTTGTTAGCTCTGAGGAAGTGCATGACAGGTTAGCAATGAAAATAAAAATTGTTTTTTTTTTTACCTTTCTTCTGATTGCATCCGTCCATATAACTCAGGTGAGATAACGATTTTTGTTTTTATAATTCATCAAATAGGTATCGTGGGTTCAACAACAACAACAACAACAAGCAATGATCAACCACGAAGGTGGTTCAAATGGAAACATTAAAAGCGATTGATTTGGTAGATGTCAGGAGTTATCCTTCTGGTTCAAAGAATAACTAAGAAAGCAGCGTCGGTGCAAAAAATATTCGCCCCATGGTCTGCCTCGCATTAATGTAACGATCTATGATTCTTTTTAATGAACAATGAAGATATTAAGCCAAGGAAAGAAAGTGAAGTGTGTCTCTGCAACGAGTGATGTTGAAGAAAGTTGAAGAGATGAAAACAGCGGTGAACAATAAAAAAAATACGTGCGTCCAAAAATGATAATTTTTTTGAATTCCTTCATTTTTCTTATAAGAATTAATTCGTTTGAATCCCCCTCGTCATTATTTGTATGATTTCCTCTTATATGGATGATGAGAACGATTCATCTGCCATCTCATCTGATACCTTTTTCCCAATATTTCCCCTCCTTTGCTATCCACCAAATTTTGTTTCGTTTTTGGCCAATTAAAATAACTTTAAAGGACGGCTAAAGGGCAGAAGAAATGCCAGGCCTAGCGCGGATAAATTAGAATATTTTGAACTATTTAAAACCCTTTTGGGCAGAAGCGGTGTGGTAATCAATTTTTTCTTTTTAAATTTTAATTTTAAGTCATTTTAGAAGAGAAAGAGGAAGAAAGAACGTTCTTCATCTTCTTTATTAATTTATAAAAAGAAAAAATTAAATAGAATCAGCTAGGTTATCAGCATAAAAAAATCTCGAGATCTCTTTATAGGCCCTGAGACAATAATTGCTATAATAATGTATATTTAGATAGATTAGCATTCAAATGAGAATAACTTTGCCAATTTTTATTTTTGTAAATTTTCTGATTCTGGAGTTATTTATTAAGACATATATTATATTCAAAAAATTGTGTTCATTTTCAAGTCGTTGCCAGATTCATCTGGCAATAAATATTCATCTCGTTTAGATTCATACTCTTTCTAATGATAAAGGAATAATTTTTTTTTTTTTTTTTTTTTTGTTATATTGACATAAAGGGGTTGCAATTTTCCGTGACATCATTTATCCTCCATGTGACGTCAGAGGAAAGTTCCCCAACATCATAAAATAAAAATAAATAACGTTGAAAATTCCTCTCTCTCTCTCTCTCTCTCTCTGTGTCTTTCCTTAATTGTTTGATTTTTATTAGAATTGAAATTAAATGTCCTTGGGGATAAATAATTTCCAGAAAAAAAAAAATAAGGGTGGGGGGAGATATATATATATTTCGGGGGAGGGGCTGATGATACACGGGGCCGTGTTTAATTAACTGTTTGTAAAACGAGAAAATATTAATTCTTTTTTTTTCACAAGTGGTTAACCCGAGGATCCATAAATTGTCGTCGACGTCGACGTCGTCGTCGTCGGCGGCGGCGGCAGCGTTCGTATCTTCGTCGTCGTTAGGGAGAGAGAGAGAGAGAGCTTGGACCCAATCTTTTTTTTTCTAGTCTAGATAGCAATTAAAATTTTCCCTTTTTATTATTATTTCAATCTTATCACATGGCAAGCAAACTGAAACAGAGTAAGTCAAAACTTAATTGAATTAAAAATAGATAAATTAAAAAAAAAAGGGACCCTAACTGTCCCCCTCTTAGAAATAATTTTTTAATTTTTGAGAAAAAATAAAACCCCCCCATTTTTTTTTTTTTTTTTTTTTTTTTTAATTTGAAAAATTTATCTTGTGGAAAAATTAAAAAAAAAATGGGTGCGGTTTTAGGAGAGAACAAATTTTGTTTGTAAAAAGGGTTGATAAGAAACGAGATAATGATTTTATTATGAATGAAAAAAACTGATGTGGCCACCAGAAAATTGACCGAATATTGACCCCGATTGGGAGAGGAGCGGGCAAATTTTGCGGTGCTCAAAATTTTTTTTTTTTTGAAATAATGTTTAGTTCTGGTTTTTTTATTATATGAACTTTCTTATATTGGCCCATTTTTATAGCTTTTAACGAAGATTAAGCAAATTACGAAAATCCACCAATTTAAGTACAATACTTTTTGGAATGATGTCTGTGTGTCTCTTGGCAATTTCTTCTACCCTAAAAAACTTAAAAAATAATTATTCGATTGTGCTGACATTTTGCTCAGATAAAATAGACGGAAATGCCAAGAACTGAATGATTATTGGTAAACATCGGACCATTAGGGGGGACGCTAAGGTGGGGGGAACAATATTTTCTCCCTATATAAAAACATATAGTTTTTCTTTCTCTTACCTAAACATGTAATATATTGTTAAATTTTGGGAAACTATACCTTTCCTATTTAAAGTGATATGCAATACTTGTATTAACCTGATTTAAAAAAATATTTTAAGACCCTTTCTAAATAGCCTTTGAACAAAAATACAAGTTTTGTATATGAATTTACTCGTCTCGTTTTAGAATATATAAAAAAAAACTACATGTTAGGTAAGAAAAAAATTTAAAAAAATATTGAACTCCCCTAGCGTCCCACCTAATGATCCGATGTACACATAAATGGATTCAGGGGATATCAAAACACAGAAGGAGGCAGCCTCTGAGATTAAAACTCTCAAGTTGGACGTTTCCGCTTTGCCATCATCAGTCCAGACAGCTGATAAGAATTGACTGGCATTTATATTCTTTGTAAATATTAAATACACAACAAAGTGACAATCATTCTCTGTCACTGATGATGGTATTATTAAATTAAAGCCGAAACGTCTCCAGAGTTTTAATCGCTGCCCCTTCCTCCATTGTTAAATACAACAGTCACCTTACACAACTTAGACATTAAAACACATTTTGATAGCATTGTTATTTTGGAATTATATCATCTTCACCTCCTCAACCTTCGGTTGATCGTTAAGAATATATTTAGAAGAGGAGATGAGATAACGAGTCTTTTTCGTTCAGCGAATAAGAAACTTTATTAACGAACAACGTTATAAAGCGTCATCATCAGTGTTACAATAGTTTTTCTAAGGTTGGACTTGTCATTGTTGTATAATCTACACGAGAGAAACCATCTGATCAGGTTGAAAAGGTGGATTCATATAATTATTCTCGTGCCGATTTTACAACAATGAAGTTTTTTTTTTAAATTTATTTAAGTTTGGATGCATCAGGCAATATCTTTTCACGCTATATCAAAAGATATTATGAAATAATATCATATGAAACAATAATCATATAAAGAAATAAACAAAAAGATTCATAAAATAATTCGATTTATCAAATAAAATGGAGTTAACATAAATTTTTCTTTTGGCTTTTGTATGAGTTCGGTCAGTGTTGTTGGATCTCTAAAGTGACAATGACAAGTTCAACCTTAGAAAATTAGTGTAATAGAGATGATGGCGCATCTTATATAGGCCATAATACTTGTTAATGAAGATCCTTGAAAGTGACTGGAGGTAGGCAGCCAAACGAAATAATACTATTCTCGTCAAAGTTTCCAACACGCATCGCGTTCATCATTAGGACGAAAATAATGTTAAGGAGAACAATAAAAATTTGTCGATGACAAACAAATGCATTTGTTTATAATATAAAAGAATGGATCTTTCTGAAGACAAAAATTAAATAATTTAATCCAATGAATACTGAGAATTTTTGACTTTTTTGGCATCTCAGGCCATTTAGACTCCGCCCTTATTTATTTATATTAATTGGTAGCCAATAGAATATAAATAAATTTTTGTCGCTCAGGACGGGAAGCGAACCACTGACTTTTGGTGAAGCAAGGGCTTTACTTCTGCACCAAGGAACAGGGCTGATTTGTTTCCATTGCTATGTAATACATTAGTCTTTCTGTATTCAATGGGCTTTATTTAATTTTTGTCTTCACAAAGATCCATTCTTTTATATTATATACAAATGCATTTGTTTGTCATCGACATTTTTTTTATTGTTCCCCTTACGTTATTTTCGTCCTAATGATGAACGCGATGCGTCAACGAGAATAAATAATATTATTTTTTTGCTGCCTACCTCCAATCACTTTAAAAAATCTCCACCGCCTTCAGTCTTCTTATTCGTTGATCAAAAAAAGTTAATCTTCGCAGTGGCGTATCTAGGGGGGGGGGGAGGGTGCGGTCCGCACCGGGCGTTTTAGTTTTAGTAGTAGAAAAAACAACTTGTTCACTTCATAAGTTTACTATTCGATTTCTACGAATTATGATTTCGAATATTTTTCTATAATATGTTTTGTCTCTTAGATGGGGAACCTGCGACCTCCTTAAGTTTCTTGTAACCTTAAAAAAGTTGCATTTATAGGTATTTCAACTTATGCGGCCTCCTAATTTAAATATGGCATCCAATCCCCACCAATAATTTGTCTCAATTACACTTATATATTTATGTTTATTAATTTATTTCAACCACCATTTGATTGGCTAAGAAAGGGCGGCAAATTGGAGACCGCCCCGGGTGGCAAAAGTTCTAGGTACGCCACTGCATCTCCGGTTCTTCTAAATCAAATCGCCCAGCAAAATCTTATCATCACCTTCAAAACTATTTATTGATTTCTAATTCTAAATTTATTGTTATTTTTATTATTTCTATTGGGAAATTTTCTTGTTGGATTTTTCTCCTTCAAATTGGGATTAATAGCTGAATATTCGATTTGACCTGTAAAATAAAAGAGAGATAAAAAAAAAAAAAAACATGAGAAGGTGTCACTAAAAAATTCAAACCCTACTCTCTCTCTCTCTCTCTCTCTTTCTTCGTCCTTTTATCAGAATATACGAGAAATCAATTTTTGAAAAGTTTTATTTTTTTTTTTGTTGGGATAACTTTAGCCCTAAGTATGATAATTTATAGAAAGAAAAATAGAAATTGCCTAAGCGCAAAAAAAGAAATTGTTTCCTGTACATTTAAGTACTTTTTGAAATGTCATGTTTGTGGTAATTTTCGTCCACGATAAATCAAAAAATAATTAATCGATTATTTTGAAAGAAGCGAATGATTTTTGGTACAGCCTATTTTTTTTTTTTTTATATCTCAAGGGTGGCCAAGCTACATTTCACAGATACAGCCATTTATTAGTTATCTTTGATAACATGGCTTTTTTTTTGTGAAAAGATAATCTCTGCTCCAAGTGTAGAATTTTAGAAAATGAAAGTAAATTACATTTGTCATTTTTAATGGAAAGAAAGGTATAAAAACCCATATGTCTTCGATCTATTCAAAAAAAGATATTTTTTTTTATTAAATTTGTTGTCGCAATATTAAAAAATAATTCGAATAATCAAAAAAAAAAAAAAAGAGAATTCGGATATGTGAAAAGACGAATAATTGATAACAAAGTTTGAGAAAGTGTCAAATCAATTCAATTTTGTAAAGTTTACCCAGAGATCAGTCTGATTCAGTCCTTCCCCCCCCCCCCCTCCTCTCCTTCCGGCGCCTGGAATCAATCAGACGGAGAGTTCAGAACATCTGAATCACTTTGTAACAAGAAATGGCATAAAATAATTGGACATTGATCACTTTTCGTTTACCATATTTCATATTTACATTTTATTTGCATGAAAGTCGCATTACTTGGCTGCTAGAGCCCCACTCTCCATTATATTAATATACATATACGAAAACTAGACCTTAGTAAAACACTGGTATCTAAATTTGTTGCAACACTGTTAAAAATATATTTTTTCTAAATGATCTAAATGGCCTCAGATGCCGAAAAACTAAAAAAAAATTATATGACTGAGACGTTAAAGATATTGAGATTGATAATCTTAGAAACCAAAGAGTGTGGGTTCGGATTCCGGGCAGTCCGATAAAAATTCATTTATATACCAATTGGTATAAATAACTATGCCTAATACATATATTATGTATCATTTCAAGTCTATATCACTTTAGATGCCGAATTATAAAGAAATTATATATCTTTTGACTTAATTAAAGATCTCTCCTAAATCCTACTATTATGTATTACTCCTTGGTAGTCAAAGTTGTTCACTTGTGAGGGCCAGAGGCATAACTACTAGATTTTCTTCAAGGGGGAGAATTTTGTTGGTAAAAAAAAAAAAAAAAAAATGTAACCCAGGTGATATAGAAATATTACACAATACAAAATTAATTGCTTATAACAATGGAGGAGCAGGCAGCCTCTACGAGATTAAAACTCTCAAATTTGAGACGTTTTGGATTTAATTTAATAACGCCATCATCATCATCATCATCATCATGAACTCAACTGACAAAGCAGTGAGTCAAAATTGCAGAGTTGTATTTAATATACAAAGAGGCTTGGTTGTAGATAAATGCCTCTCAGCCCTGGTACTAAATTGTTTTGTGAGAATAGCGTAGAGGTTTCTCACCTGCCTGCTCCTTACTTCATTGTTAAACAGCCACCTTGCTACAACTTCACATTGTTTATTTTTTTTAGGCCATTTAGACACCGTTCTTATTTATTCAAATTAAAAATTAGAGTTAGAATGAAAAAAAAATTGTGTAAGACCTGTAAAATTTCTTTTTTTTCTTTAATTATCTTGTACATTTTTTTTTTATTTTGATAGCCACGGGGGACGGGGGTCGGAGATTTATTCCCCTCCCCCTTATTTACGCCACTGCTTGAGTCAGTCCGATTGACTTTTTTTTTTTTTCTTCATTTGTGTCAAATAATTTCTATTTAATACAAAATTAGACTTCTTCCCCTCGTTTTTCTTATTTAAGTTTCCACCTTCATTGGGATTAATTGTAAAACGTTCAATGAAAACCAAGAGAGAGAAAGAGAGAGATAAATAAAGCCTCAAAGTGCGATTAATGATTCAGGTCCCCTCTCTCTGCTTTGCTTTTACGATCAGCTCAACCAGCCCTTATTTCTTTGGGTGTTGTTGTTGTTGTTGTTGCAGGAGGAAACTTTTCAACAAATGTGACTACCTCTAGGGCATTAAATCAAATTGAAAATTTTATAAAGAACAAGAAGAGAGAGAGAGAGAGAGAGAGAGAGAAAGAGAACTACTATCTCCTCGAGTTGGAATAAAACGAACGAAGGATGATTTTAAAGCTTTAGTTTTATTTGAAAAAAAAAAAACAAACAAACATACAAAGTCAATCGGTTTAAAATGGTGTAACCACCAGATAACAAATGAATAGAGGGACATCTTAAATCATAGGCTCTTGAGGTAGCAAGGATGCTGCCAACAATTTTCTCTGCCTTAAATATTTAGAAATTTGAGTTAACTCTCACTTTCTTCAGCCATTTGTATCATCAGCTGACACTTTGTGGTTACTCTAGAGAGTAACTTTCATGGGATCATACTGGGGTGGGTTTCCGTTTCCTTCCTTTGGAAGAGGCGTCACTTATAAGGTTGTATAAATTTTTGCGATCAGATGGATTTGAACCCTAGTTGCCTTCAACTCAGGATTATAACCTTAGCTACTTTATCACCTCGGCTAATCGCCTCCTTTAGAAGCCCGAAACTTTCTTAGGTGTCCCCTCTCTGGGAGTTTATATTCATATTCCTTGGCTCTACCGGCTTGACGCTCTACCACCGTCATGCGCCAGTGCATATATAGAGGGTGAAAGAAAGAAAATTCTTTCATTTACCACCCAAAACGGCGTTTCTACCATTTTAAAGATAAATGCAATTTTCCATCAGATATTAATGACCTTTTCTATCTTGAAGATGTTCATATAGACGATCGAAATGTCCCTTCGAGTTAAACCAATACATTTATTTAATAAATTTATATGATGAGCAAAGACATCTCGCTGCTATTCGCCACGAACACCACAAGAAATTAGTGAGCTTCACTGGTCGATATATAAAAATTAACTAAGTGGTGTAAGTGCAATGCAGCATATAATGTGGCGGCGAGTTATGTATATAACCCCTGATGACTAGAAGTGGAACGAATTGTAAATTTTCTTCTAATTAATTTAATCCCATCATCAGGCAGTAACACCAAAAAGTTTTAGAAGGAACACTTTCTCAAGGGAATGGAATATTTTTACCAAAAGAGAAAGGAATTTGAAATAGATAGAGAAAAGGGATTTAGAATAAAGATGATTCTATATTTGCAACTTTCATGGGTAAAATGGCAAATTTAGTTAATCAAATATAGATAATATCAATAAATTTGGATAGGAGAAGAATTTGCAAGTAAGAAGAGGTTCATAAATCAATCATTTCGCCTTTTCATTGTCCTTTGCGCAGTGTTGATTCAATTCTAACCTGATCAAGTGACGTGTTATAAATTGGAGGATATCCCAAAAGAGGATTTTATAAATGAATGTTTAAATCAGGGATTTCCAAACGTTTTTGCCAGAGAGCCGGATTGACGAAGGAGAAATAGAACGAGCAGCGCATTTTTTTTGGATCAACTATCTATTTTAAATTATTTTCTTCTATTATATATAAGAAGCGAGATGTGATGTATTCCATTCACGAAAAAGTATTCCTAGAAATGAAATCCGGCCGATAGCTTGGTTTGGGAACCCCTGGTTTAATTAATTGACCATAACCAAACTAAGGAAAATGAGAAGCGTCAGGAATGGAAGAATATCTGGAAAATCGTTGAAGAGGAAATCCAAGAGACCTACAAACAAAGCCATTCATTGTAATCTCCAGCTGTTTGTTATCAAGCAAGACCAAGCTGCGCTGAACCTCGGATGGGTGGCCCGGGGGACAAGGCTGCCTAACACCTGAAGCCTTCTCTCTCAAATATTTTCATTTACACATACACAATGATTAAATTAATTACAGACCTAAAAAACTGCCTTTTTCGGCATCTGAGGCCATTTAGATTCCGTCCCTACTTATTTATATTCAATTTTTCAGGACAGGAACCCAAATGGCATTGTCACTATCCCTAACCACTAAGGGGAAGGGGAGGGGAGGACTTTGAATATAGGTTGTTAATTCAAACAGACAAAAATACAGAAGCCGGCGGCTAAAAAGAACAGTCACCAAGATATTTGCTTCCAAGCAAAGCCAAATGGTGCTAAATCTTGGATGGGTGGCCGCCGGAAGCCACCGATACTAATATTCCTTTTTACAAACCAAAAAAAAAAAAAAAAAAAAAAAAAAGATAAACAGTGAACAAAAATAATAATTTCTGACGTCACTACAACCTGACCTTTTGGAAGGCAACCAACCCTTGACCCTTGGACGAGTTGTGAGCCTCCTATTTGTAATTAAATTTTACATAATGTTAAAAGAGAGATATATTGTTATCGTTATGACGTCATTGCAATAAATGTTATAAGTGAAGCACTAAGAATCTTTTTTTTTTCAGGATTCCACTCTGATGACATTTATTTTGTATTTTGCATTAATACACATCTGCTGATATTTCTGAAGGTGTGTGTGTGTGTGTGTGTGTGTGTGTGTGTGTTCAGTGAGAGATCAAAATCCTCTCTCTGGCACAAAGTGACTTTAAATCATCCCCTTTTCTTTTCTCTCTCTAACGTCCTTTTCCTTCCCTTCAAGACTATTTATTCCCGTGGTTCGTTTTAGAATCTGTCGACGCGCCATTTAAGAGAGAATGAGGATGGGGCGGAAACGAGCCCCAAAGAGAGAGAGAGGACGTAAGTTTTCGGGAAACAAATGTTCCTAATTGTTTTCCAACAACCTTCCCCGGCATCAGGGACACAAAACCATTGGATGGTTGTTATAATCACCCATTAGAAATGATCGTACTTAAAAAAAATTAATCTATTAATATAGCCTCTATATATACGTAAATAACGCCACCCTTTTTTATTATAATAACGTTAGAGTGAAGGATGAAGCACTGAACTAACTTGACATTGCATTGATGATTGTAACCTGATTTACTATTATTACGTAAATTATTAATCTGTCATTGTTTTTATTTTTAATTTTATTATTCTTAAACCCTAACTCGAAACTATATTAACAAAATTATATTATGCAAATTACAAAATATAATATCGTTATTTATCATAAACTTATTAAGATAAAATATTGCAATTTCCGATGTACTCAATTCAGGAGTAGCTCGTATTACTATATCACAAAAAAAATAATAATAAGATTAGAATGGAGGGATTTTTTGCTTTCTCTTATCAATATATGTAATATATAGTGA
>JAAAKE020012140.1:0-10803 GCA_010014785.2 Anisolabis maritima
TACTAGGGAGGATGTCCTAGATTGAGGAGGGACTCTCTCAGCACCGGCGTGTAGCCTACTCCTTGCGAAGAGTGCATGATTGAGAGGGAATCCTTCTTTACGCCCCTTCCAGAGGACGGGGTGTCACAGCAACTCCCTCTCCTCGTAGAGTTACCTGAGAGCTCTATTGTGATGGGATCTAATGTTCCAATCCAGGGCTTACTTGAGGATTTGTTTTCATTAAATATTTTTATTTAAGAGCCCTATCATTTATCTATTCCGTCCTTATTTATTTATACCAATTGGTAGCCAATATAATAGAAATAAATTTTTGTCGCTCAGGGCGGGAAGCACCAATAGTCAGGGCAGGGCATAATATAATATAGTTAGGGACAAGGGGGAGGAAGAAATATCAGACGTTCCAATGTTTAGGTGCGCAATTCTTCACATTCATTAAAATGGTAGAAATATACGGAAAATTATTAAATGTTTCCCGGGAGTTGGGAGAAAGATTTGGAAATTCCCAGACCTCCGAAAAAAGCGTTACTATTATTTTTCCGGTTTGTAAATAAAATAATAATAATAATAATAATATAAGAGAGGAAAAAAAAAATATGATCCAATATAAACTAATTATATTAATATTTCACTTTCTAATCATAAGGTCTTAGAAATGCATTTACTCGTATCATTAAGTTTTTTTTTATATAATTCATTATACATAATAATTATCTCATATTTTCCCTCAAACGAAACAATAATAATAAAGCCTTGATTTAGAGTTCCTCAATTTACTGAATAAAAGACAACCTCGGTACAAAATAGACCGAAAATAAAAATTAAAAGTCCATTTCCAGGTTAAGGTTATTTATTTATTTAAAAAAAAATATATATATATAGCTTTTGTTTATCATAGATTCGTTACAAAAAAGTTTTATATAACCATAATGATATGTGATTAGCGCAAAAGTCATTCTTTATTATGAGAGTATAAAAGAGCCGAACGTCATGCGGAGATTCCTAAATTTTAAGATTAATTTAAAAAATAAAAATAATAACGAGAAGTTGATTAGATAGGTGAATGGCCAGAGCATCGAGTTCAAGGTTACTCGGGTTCAAATCTAATTCATTCATTGGAAAAAAAATTACGCAATTATATGATTGAAAGTTTATCGTGCCCTGCACGCCGAATTCTTTAGGAAAAGAGAAAAAGGAACGGTGAGAGAAAATTTATTTTGCTGATTCATAGGATAAGTCAGGACTTCTTTCTCTAGGGCTTTAGATTGCGATTAAAATTTTAGTGGAAAAAATGAAGTCATTAAAGATTAGTCCAGCCATCGTTGAAAGGATTCAGATCTGTTCCATTTTCCTTGTTATAAAATTTTTTGCTTTCTTTTCGGCATCTCTGGGCATTCAAACTCCGTCCTTATTTATTTATACAAATTGGTAGCCAAAATAATATAAATAAAATCTTGTCACTCAGGCCGGGAAGCGAACTATTGACCTTTGGTACGTGAAGCAAGACCTCTAGCTCTGCCCCAAGGGAGAGGACCTGCTGGTGATTTTTATAATATGAATAATTGTATTCATTTAAATTTTATACTTCATTTAATATAATTTCAGGGTAGGCGACTGCATTGTGGTGGTGCCTGATTGACGGTCAGCGGAGAGTAGCACTAGTGTTTCTATAAAAATCTGGCAACGTAGGTGTTTTCATTTGCAACGGCTCTGATTGTTGGACGGAATCTAATCCCTCTTTCACATTCTCACTACTAAAGTTACATTAAATATAAATGTAAATGCCTGTATGTCCGAATGTGAAGGACAGAATCTTAATTCAATTCATAATTGTTTTTTATTTTTCTATATAATACATATCAGGCTAATGGAAGATGATAGTCAGTGGCTTATTTTTATAATAATAAGAAAAAGTCGAAGAAAGCAAGATGAATTGTTGAGATACTTACTAACCCAAGAGATGGCATCCTCATCAGGGACAAGATAGTTTGCCGATTCTTGCATTGATGGCACTGCAGTAGAGGAGTACCCTCGTACCAAACCAATGGTGAGATAACCAAGAGAGGCAGCCATCGCCAGGGCCAGCTAACGAATAAAAAATTTATTAATTATTATTTTATTTTATAAACATCTAATCTGAATGGTTTCGAAAAAATAAAATTAAAAAAATCTAAATTTGGGCCTCAAAAAAAAAATTCTTATATACCCAATACCTTTATTATTAAGAAAAATAATTTTTTATTGAAATTAATTTTCTGAATCTAACGTTAATGCTTTTTTATTGTGTATATTAATAATTAATTTATAAGATGATTCCGCCTGATGACAGCAAACAAAGATGTTTCTCTGATTACCTGGTTGCCTACTCTTTAATAATTATAATTCTCCTTCTCCTTTACTTACCTTTTCCCGTAGAGAGAAATGCCAGTCTTAGTTCGGGTAACTCATGATCACTAGTTATATGTTCTCGCAAGATGAGTTTAATATTGTTATAATTAAAAATTTATGTTGAAATACTTAATTATTACTATAAAAGACAACCTAAATTTAATAAAAATTCATTTTTAGTTTCTAAAAAAATAAAAGCCTCCAGCCACACGTTTTCTCTATGGGTTCTTTAGAAAGAAATTCTTAAAGTAAATAGAAAACCCAAAAATTTCCATTAAAAAATTATTTTTTAAAAATAGTAATTTAAGTTTCCTTGTATCTTAGTTGAATAATTAGATACAGATGAAGTCGATTTTATTCAATTTTACTAAAATACAGGGTGTTCGGGATAAATTTTATAGAATAATATATGGTTGTTTTTTCCAGATGTGTTAAAGGTGTTCACGCACACTACGCTTCCTTTAAAAGTTTAAACCCTTCTTCATTCATATAGGTGATGACAACGAGAATGGATGACAGGAACCCACCTGAATCATGGAAGAGAATAACTTGTATCATGATGATTCACGCCGGCCATCAAAAGCACAACACGCAGAATAACAGATGGCTTGCATACAGTCCAAAGGACACTCCTCGAGTCATGCAGACTAAATAAACATGGTTTTCGGATGTGTGTCCTCCGAGTGTGATGTGAAGCCTCCGAATTTTTTTTAAAGCGGGTCTTAGGTTGAATTCAGATGCCTACGTGGAATTGCTGACCACTGTAGTTAAGCCCTGGATAACGAGGGTAGCCAATAATAGGCCATATGTATGGCAGCAGGATTCGGCCTCCTGCCACACCTCAGGGTTGTCAACCAATTTTTACGACTACACCAGTCCCAATGCTTGGCCTCCGAACTCCCCAGATCTTAACCCGACTATTATGTAAGGGACGCTGTGGAGAAAGACACTAATCGCCAGTACTATAAAAACCCACTTAATCGACAGAATTAAAGCAGTTTTTGAGACCATTCCCAGGGAAAGTGTAAAATCAGCCGGGGCCGGATTTAGGCTGTAATAGACGCTAATGGCGGTTATTTTGAGTAAAACTCTTTGACAATAGTGTAATTTCC
Source organism: Anisolabis maritima (assembly GCA_010014785.2). Taxonomy (NCBI): domain Eukaryota; kingdom Metazoa; phylum Arthropoda; class Insecta; order Dermaptera; family Anisolabididae; genus Anisolabis; species Anisolabis maritima. The sequence goes on from JAAAKE020012140.1 coordinate 3,498, forward strand.
TTGTCTATTGAATTTCTTTTAAATCTATTAAATTTTGTAGTTACCAACCACTTTTTTCTTTTTCCTGATCAAATTTCTCCTGTATATCGACATCAAGTAACCTCCTAATTATTACCAATTGAATTATTATCATAAAATCTACTTTCATCATTTGGGTCAAAATATTAAGCAAGAGATTTATTCAAATTTTCTATATTAATGATGCATTCCAATTACGGTGTTATTAAACGGCTCGGCTAAACATCATCACTGGGCAATATTTTCCAATTTGATTAAAAATTAAATTTTCAAATTCTTGAAATATCCCAGATCCTAGATACACTCAAGATACTCCCATTAGACGATGTTATTTGATTTTTTCTAGATCTTTTCCTCTAATCATAATAGTATAACACATTTAAAAATAGTTATCTAATGAATGTCTTTCTTAATGGCTGCTGATTTACGTAATGGATGGGATGTCGCGGTGCAGCCAGGAGAAATAAAACAAATTCTTGGTTTTTGTTGCCGACGTTTCGCGCCCTTCTTCAGGGTTAATAAAAGTCAATGAATTATTTTAACAATGCTGCTGAGGGTTAGACTCGAATGGTGAATTATATCATCTCAAAAAAAAAATTCATGTTTTTTTCGAATAATCGCTGAAATAAATGAATTATCTCATTGAACAGTTTTATAATAAATGACACATAAAAGATACAATTAAATCAATTATTAGGGTTAAACCTGCTCCACTCCTCCCTCCCCTCTCCCCCACCGTAAAGGAAATTTTTTAAAGAAATTCACTAAAATATTTTTCAAATTATTATAGAATATAAAAACCTCTTCCTAAAAAATATTCTAGATGCATTGTTGACCCTCCTTTTAATTACTAATCATTAAAGTCAGAGATGACTGTGAAAAAGGTTCACAAAATTAGATTAAACCAATAAATGAGATTTTAATCAAAGATCAAAATATCCGTATATTTTACTCACCCGGATTTTTTTAACGATAAAAAACTACTAATATTAAGCGAGTGAGCAAATACGTATGAGAAAGTAAAAGAAGATGACCGGCTCTATAATTTAAGTAGTTTTTTTTTCTTGATGAACGGCATCCCAGGTGGAAAAAAAGAAAATAAACATTTTCTCTCTATTACTCAAAAAAAAAAAAAAAAAACACGTGTCAACGTGTCGATAACATCTTTCAACCTTCATCAGGACACTGTTAAATAGAAGAGATGTTTATCACTTCCTCATCTTTCTAAAGATCACTGAGATACTCAGTTCCAAAAAAAAAAAATATATATATATATTTTGCGAGCCGATAAAATCGATACCAATTGTTTTTATTCCACCCGGACTATCGACTATCGAGAAAAAATTAAAAGAAAATTTATTTGTTATTCCACTTTTAGTATTAAGTTTTAGCAAGATTAATAAATAAAAGGTCAAATAAAATAAATCTAAATATATATTAAAAGTAATAAAAAAGAAATATAAATTAAAATAAATAAATTTAAAATATTTTTTGTTGTTAATTAATAAAAAATAATTTACTATATTATTAATAATATTTTTCTCCTATGAAGAAAATTATATTATAATAAAATTCCTTGTATTGTTGAGTAAATGACAAACAATGGACAACTTTGATTTAACTATTGTATAAATATACACACAATTAGATTAAAAATATTGAACTTAATGTGATAGATAATGTCAATAACATGAAAATTTTTATAGTTTGGATTATTTTTATTAGTTTTAAAAAAAGTAAACAAGCTTAAACTGAAATTTAGACTTATTTTTAAATAATTTATACCTGGCTGGCATTGTCCTTGGATGATGCGATAGTGAAAGAAGGTGAAGTTTAGGATAAAGTTTAAATATAAAACAAACAAACAAAAGATTAAATTCAAGTTCAAATTCAGTTCAGACGGTAGGTAATATTTGAATTAGAATTATAGTTCAACTAACGAGTCAGAAAAATATAATTATATACAATTTGTCTAGTATAACTATTATTTTAAGTTAACTATCGAAATTTATCGGTTTTTTTAAAAATACCCAATTTCTAATATAAATAATTTAATACAATAGTTTAAATATAAGTGTAGAATAAAAATAAAATAAATCCTTTCCCTAAAGACATAACTTTCTCTTACCTAAGGCAAGGAAAGCTAAGAGATGTGCTGTCACACCAGATTTTTTGCGTCGGGCCTTTCGCTTTCTTTCATCTCTTTAAATACTCCCGCCGTTTACCGTTTAGCTACAACAATATGGTCTAAATTACCTCCGACGTTTCCCCCAATAACGGCATCAGAAAAATGGGCTCCAGATAATTTGGGGGAGGGGATGTGGAGGATATGGATTAATTTCAAAGATCAACTAATAAATAATTGATATATGAATTTTAATCAAAAGAAGGTAGAGCAAATTTTGAGAAAAAAAAAAACTAAAAAACTACATAAGTAAAGTACTAGTATTATTGGCCGATTTTAATGAAAAGTTTCCAAGTGTATGCGATGAGGGTTAAATATAAAATTTTTTCGTTTTTGAGACACACAGATCATTTTTTGAAACCCATTTGTAGGCTCAAAACGTATATTTCCGTTTAAATATCGACATCGATTTTTTTTTTTTTTGCGATCGCAATACTTTCTCATTATATGTTACAAAAATAGATAGAAGAAAGTAAAAATTACTCTGTTTATTTCTTTTTCTCCCACTTACAAATTTGTATTCCTTATTATTATTATGATATTAATCAAGAGAGTAGAAAAAGTTAAAATGATTGAAAGTAGACTATTAGTAGAGTAATAATTTAATTTCATAATTTTTTATGAAACGAAATCGATTTCAAAAATTCCTTTACAATTCTAAATTCCAAAATGGCCAGGCAAATTATTTTTAACGGGCAAATTTTGAATTTTGTGATACACGGATCCCATTCCTGGAACATATAAAGCCGAGTTTGGCCTATGAAAAAAGAAATTGACTCGGAGGAGGATCTCCCTGATTCGATAATACAATTATTTGTTTGGGAATTTTAATTATATTAGTACTTTTACAATCTAAAAAAATAAAATAAATCCACGGGATTAAATTAATAATTGTACAAATTTATTTCTAAAAATTAATTTTTTTTAAATATTTAAGTCTCTTCGGTTTCTGAGGCGTCTCTGACGATATACAATATATATTAATTACGATATATGTAATCCAGGCATATTTATTTATATTAATTGGTATCCAAATGATTTAAATAAATTCTCATCGGACTGCCTGGGATCCGAACCCACGTCTCTTGACGTTATCAATATTGACAATGTCAATAACTAACCTAGGAATTAATTCGAGTATTGTTCAGAATTTTTGTTCAAAGAGAATTCCGTAACATTTAATGAAGATGAATAAAATAAAAAAATAAAAAACGAACGAAAATTAATTGGTTTGCTAATATAGATCGTATCGAGGGTCTCATTTGGGTAAAGCGAGAGTTTTAGGATAATGAGTCACCAAATGGGTTTATTCAGATTTGGATGTTTGATGGGGATTCATTTGTAAAACGACGGGGACATTAATGATAAATACAAGTTTGAGCTAGAAAAAATTTTGGTAAAATAAAGAAAAACTCAAGAATGAAAGAAAGAAAATGATGAAAAAATTTCAATAAACGGTAGCAAAAATTATATTTATTTATTATAATTATTTACTATTTCTTATCTATATATGAAATATATAGTGAGAAAGTATTGCGACCGCAAAAAAATTCGTTGTCGAGATTTCAACGGAAATACACGTTTTGAGCTTCAAATGGCTGTTTGAATAAAAGAAAAAATAAGTCTCAAATTTTATATTTAAGCTAGGCATCCTGGTTTTTTTTTGAATAAAATCGGCCAAAGGGCACTTTACTTTACTGATGTACTTTTTTTCTATTTTCTCAAAATTCGCTCTAACGATTTTGATTAAAATTCATAAATTCGGTGAACTTTGAAATGTATTAACACAAAAAATCTGGTGTCCCAGCACATCACTCAGCTTCCCTTATCTTAGATAAAAGAAAAATTGTGTGATGTGAGTTTTATCACTGTGCTCTAAGGGCTGAAGGCTGATTTAGGCCTGAAATTCACACAGGGATATTTCAAACCAAAAGATGATTGTCAAATGGTATGTAAAGCATACCCCAGAAAAAATGAGATGTCAAAATAAACTGAAGAATATTAATTTTTATTAATTGACCCTATTTAGAAATAAATATTAAAAAAAAAAAAAAAGATTTACCTGTGGAATTTTAAGTTTATCCCAGAGGCTGGTTTTCTCAGATATTTGGGTTTTGGTTGATTTTGTTGGTGTTAATGTTTTCTGAACCAATTTCTCAATTAAGGGATCATATTCTTCACTTTTCCCCGGTGGCATCGAATCACCTTTCCTAGATTGATCAACGTTCGATGAGACCATTTTTGCATATAGACAATAGACAATGGCGAGATGAGAAAAGCCGGGTTTAGCAAGTGGATTGAGTATTTAAACTCCAGGGGCAGTTTCTCCAAATCGCCACTTAGAGCGCTCAAATCAAGGGAGACAGCATCAATGCCAAATGGAGACTTAATTCTTTTTTTATATACTCATTCAACCGGAAAAGTTCAATACCACTCAAAAGTAAACAAAAGAATTCAATTATATACAACTAGGGTGGGTACGTGAGTTAATGTCAAATATCGATAATTAATTCTTATATATATTTATTTCGGTAAAGAAGAGATTATGTTATATAAGATAAGATAAGAATTTTATTGCTCCTGAATAAATACATTCTTAGCAAGGATTTGAGTTTTTGTAAATACGGAATTATTTTAAATTTTTAATTATAAACAAAATTAATTAATAATCTAAAATTTTCATCCATAATTTTAAATTCCCAACTCTCCTATCGGTCCCCTTAAGGGGGTTGAGAAAAGAGAAAAATAAAACCCCTTCCGGATCCAAATCCCATTTGCTCTTCAGGGATGATGTTTAACTTTTCAGACCATCCTGTAAGTCTTTCGTAAATTATAGAGGTAAAAATTTGAGAAATTGTCTTAATAATGGCAATAATTGGAAGGATTCTTTGAGTATTCCCTTCTTAAAAAAACAAATTCAACTATGTCATGTTATTTGGTATTAAAAATTTTATTAAATGCATCCTAGAGGGGGTAGGGTATTTAAAACATTCATTAGAAACGAAATCAAATCCTACCGCTTTAATATTTTTGCTGTCGTTAATATTACTCAGCAATTTACGTTATATCTGAATCAAGTATAGGGTGAGAAACGCCAAAAATTTACTATCCACTCTGCAAGGAAATAACGATGAGTAAAAGCCCTCCCCTTTATTCAAGCTTCATTTATTGTCGGAAACGTTTGACCGTTTTCCAAAATTCTGAATTTTTTTTATTTGCGAAAGGATGTAGAGAATGAAAATAGCTCGGGTTCGAGTCCGGCTTGCTGCAATTATTTCCAACAACAGAAGTCTCTTCTTGGTGTAGGAAAGGGGGAGGTAATCTCAACACCCAGAAGCCCAAATCGGCTGAGTCTCCCCAATGAAGGGCGGTAACCACCTAACCTAACGAATAAAGAGAAGAGTAACATCAAATTTATCAGATGTTATGATATAATTAAATAATTATATACACACCACAGCCAGAAACTGTGCTGGTATTAACGCACTCACCCAAAAAGGGTAATAGAGCTCAATTTTTTTCAAAATAAAATATTGGAATCAAAATTTGATAAAAGTAGGTGGTTAAAGTATGGAAGAAACTTGATTATCCGGATCCTCATTTATCTTAATGAGAGGAGCCTTTTAATACAAGTTTCAATAAAGTTGAATGATTTTTTTTAAATTTGTATCCAGATTTTTTATTATCCCTATTTACAATGAATGTGGATATGATATAAAATACTTTTTGTGCAATTTTCTCAAAAATTTACAATTTTAATTAAAATTCATATATCTATTTCATTTTAGATGATGAGATGTAAGCGTATCAGTGTTAAATATTTTGGAGTTCTCTCTTTGCTTTTTGGAGTTCAGAATTTAAAATAATCTAACCCTATACAAATATAATTAAATAAAGTATTATTTATTTTAAAAAATAAAGCAAAATTTGTATCTTTTAGAAAAATGATAACCCCTTGAAGTTAGGCAAAAGCGTATCATTTGTGAAGGCCAGGTAAATGGCTTCCCCCTCCATTGGGAATTGCTTCCTCTCCTGGCGAGAGGAATTGATTTGGAATTAAATTTAGTATTAGATTTACGAGGACGTGATACAGAACGTCTAGAGTTAGCACAGCTTAAGGAAATAAGAAAATATTTTGGAGGCTTGTCTCATAATCTACTAATCTAATAAATATCCATTTCTTATTTATTCATATTTAATTAATTTTTATGAACCTTCTTTCCTCTTAAAGGTGCATGGACATAATTAATGTATGCACTAAAGTAAAAAGTAGACGACAATTCTCCTAAACAAATCTGAAGCAAAAACTTCCTATTAATATAAGTAGCAATCCCATTTGGGAATTTAAGAAGAATACTCCCCTCCCTATTTCAACAAAAATAAGCGTTAATTCTATTTATTAAAATGAGATGAATAAATTTTCGGTAAGGACGAGATTTTGTGAAATTTAAAAACAAAGAAATAAAAGCAGTGTTTTCTAACCTATCCGCCAGGTGGACGCGAAACAAAAATAGAGGTAAGAAAAAAAACTAATTATTGAAAGCAAAATAAGAAATATTCTATATAAAATTTTGCAAAAAAAAAAAAAAAAAATGCTTCGTCAGAGCATATACGTTTTTACATTAGAGAAAATATTGATTTGGAATATTTCGCGAGGCATTTATTGATGTATGTAATTTAAAGACCTCGAAACTTTCTAAGAAATATCTTATTTTTTATAATTATTATTATAACTTATAAGAGAGAAATTTCAAACTGACACCAATATTTTGGAATTTCCCGTTCCCTTTGGTGGAGGGGAGGACACCAATTGCTATTAAAAGACGGGGAGGGGAGGGGTGCGCGAATATTAAAAGCTTAAGAAACACTCATGTGGAGAATATTTCTAAATAAGAACTAACAATTTAAAATGGATATTTTTTTTATAATCTTCTGAAATGATATTTCAATGAAAAATTTTTCGATAAGAGAGAGAGAGATATAAGAGCCACCATCTATTTTATATTTGAATAAATTTATTGTATGTTTAAATCTTTATATTTAAATTCACTCAGCTGTTAGAAGTTACTTTTGATTTCGTAGAAAGATAGATGGCACCACTCT
>JAAAKE020012151.1:0-10803 GCA_010014785.2 Anisolabis maritima
TGGCACAAGTGTATTATATCTGAGGGGGATTACTTTGAAGGGGACAAAATAGATATTGATGAATAAATAAATATTTTCCAGAAAAATAAAAAGTCACCTTATTTTTTGAACAGACCTCGTACATAATCCAGGCCTCGTTTTTGATTAAAATTGCAAGCATTTATATTTTCGAGGTGTCATAGTTATCTTTGGATAGTTTTTCAATTCGCATTGTATCGCTTGATCCATTTTCTAACTTACAGAGCATTTGAAAGAGAACACCCCACTTAGCAAGTGCCTTTTTAGAAACGCCTAATGCCTTTCAATATTTCGCAGGTAAAATGCTCCTGGGCTCATAATCATTTGAGAGGTCTCGTAGTGAATCAGATTAAAAAGGCACGCATTAATATGATTAACAATGGTTTTTTCATTAATTAATATACATACGTGCAAACAAAGAAAACGTATAATACATTAAATGGGAGTTACAAATCCAAAGTAAAATTAACTGTGATGGAGATGATATAGTGTGACTATGAAAGCGCGATTTGTCGGAGCGGTAATTTACAAATTATATTATATATTCAACAATCATTTAATATATTATATGAGAAAGTAGAAGACATTTTTGTAATCTTGTAAATTCAGATTTTATAAAGCGGAATTTTAAAATATTGTGAGTTAGTCTATAAAGAACAAATGGGTCTCCAAATCCTGTTTTAATGTATATTTACCGCTTCTCAGGGTTTAGGTAAAAGAAGTTGACCTTATATTGAAAAAAATAAATAAAGTTCACCTGTTGGCAAGGTGTTCGTTTTCGGCGTAAAAAACCCAATAAGTTTGTCCTTTGTGTGATAATTGAAAAACCAGTTTGGCATCTACGCCTTCGTATAGTTGAAAATGTTTCTGAAAAAAAAAATCAACAAAAAATTTTATAATACATATAGGATAAAATTGTTTTTAAAATATTTGAGAAATGATATAACAAAAATTACTTTGTGAAATGAAAAGTGGAAAAGGCCAAATATTTCAATTAATATATTTTTCTTATTTTTATTTTATTTTTTTCAAAATACAAGACAAAATAAGAAGAAAATAAGGAAAACTATATGCTCTATTTCTAGATATAAAAGCAGCATAAGTATACAGAAGGATATTGCTAGAAAAGATGCAAAAAATAGGAATAAGAAGAAGATCACTACACATAGTAAAGGAAATATATAAATAAAAACGAAATAACATCTACAGTAAAGAAAGAATAGAAAATGACCAATTTTTTTGGACAAATAAAGGGGTGAAACAAGGGTGCCCAATTCGTCCCACACTCTTCAACATTTATATAAATGATATGAAAGAGGAATGGCAAACGAAAAATATAGGAGTAACAGTTAGAGAAAAAAAGAACGTTTTTTTGTATAAAATTTGCGATGTCGCAAACTTAGCAGAAGAAAATGAGCTAATGTACAGACATATTTTTTTATTTTCAGTGAACATTAAACCAATTCCCAATTTGAGAGAACCTGATGCCACCCGTTTATTGGTCACTTTGTTGTACATCACAATAATCAATATAATTCTTCAAAGGAAAAAAAGAAATGCATCGAAATAATGTAATATAATACACCGGGATCTTCATCCGAGGTTCTACCTCGAAAGCAACTGTTGACGACTTTTGGAGATGGTCATGAAGCGTGTGAAATTCATGTGATAACCCCATAGCAGTCTGGAGAAATATAAAAAAATTAATATTTAAAAGGGTGATTATCACTTTCACAGGCGAGTTAGAACCATTTTAATTGGATTTTTGCAATTGATATTTGGTGACTTTTAGGGACATAATTAATATGGTTCTAACACCCTAGTGAAAGTGACCCCTTTAAATATTAATTTTTTTTATTTTTCATTCTATTTTAATAAAACCTAAGATTATATAAATAGAAAAAAGCAAATGCGCTTAAGTATTACAGGTATCGGCCAGATACTTTGAACATTTTTTATTGTTTCAAACAATAAATAAGATCATTCCTCAACGTAATCCTAAAATAACTTTATATGTATGACATCCTTGAAAAGTTCTTTCCAGAATTACATCTCGACATCATTGATATATAGATAATAAAATAATTAGATTACCTAATAATAAATCTATTTGATAATTGATAAATTTTGGTAAATTAATTCTAGAAGCTATTCTAGATCGTAGGAAATTTTGATTAACTTTAATAAATATTCTTATTCTATTAGATATTATATTATGTTTATTCAGCACTTTGTGAGTTTCTTTCGGGAGAGGGAGCGGCGGAAAGGTCCTTTTGGAAGATTTAATATCAACTTTTGTACAAATTTTACATTTTATTCAACCGCATATTTGTCAACCTGTTCTGATCTTTTTACATAGAGTCTCCTGTTTTTAGAGCTTAAGGGCCCTCCACAACCCTTTGAGGTTGTGACCTCCATGACCTATTAAATCTACCCTTGGTTACTTCAATTTTGTCAAATTATTATTATAAGCAGATTTGCATAAGTTTCTAATTGCCTTTCGATTTTTTGTAAAAAATCGAAATATCTCTCTTGTTTAGAACTTTAAGGCCATTTGGGCATCCAAAGATGTATTTCGATATGGATGAAATTTGGCACTCAGAAACGACTTAACAAAATGCAACTTTTCCATATAGAGGCATTTTAAATTTCCAAAAAAACATTTTTTTCGTTCCACCCTAATATACAATTCTCTGGAAACCAAGAGGTAAACGCCCTATTAATCGACCGTTAATAAAATAGACTGAGGATTTCAAGAAATCCGTTGGGAAAACTCACTAAATTTGCAAGAAATTCTACAAAGGGATAACTATTCTACAAAGAGGCACTATTCGACCTTGGGCAGCCAAAAATGTTCTAATAAATATAAATATAAATTTAATTTAAATGGGACTAAAATAATTTTTGAATAAAAATTGATTGTCACATCCATATTATTTGGTAACTGTTTTTTTTTTTTTTTTTTTATATTTGGTCTCTAACTGTTCTGAAAAATGAAAACAGATTAATCATTTTCTTATTTTTTTAAATTAAGACTTACTTCTTTCATTGTTCCAACTTGATATCCAAGAACTGGGAAAACGAAATTGGCAATAATATCCTCAGAGGCTTTATATTCATATAAAACTTGATCTTTAAGAACAAACCATCTTCTTTTCCATGATTTATGAGAACGTTTCATAAGCCAACCACTCATCTGTGAATCTGGATCACTTGCTGGAACCTTTAAAAGTATCAATATCACAAATTAATCTAATTTCTATAATAATCAATAAATTTTGCGATTTTAAGATTTTAATTTGTCACTCCGATAGATTTCTAGGTATTCTATGTGTGTATGCTATTAGATAATTTTAACTTCCCAGAAAATATTAAAATTATAATTTTTAACCAATTCATTTAAACTGTAGAACAGATTTCCCGAAAGACCCCTTGCTACGAGGATGGTTTGATAAATAACTTGGCTCCCATATTAAAAGGTGACCGCAAAATTCATATATGTAATCATAGTTTCCTTCTTAAGGGTGAATATTCATTGAACACAAGTCATTCTGATGCTAATTCGTTGTATGATATATATACTTAAAAACAAGCCTTTTACGTGCTAAATAGATAAAATTGAATATAATGGTAAGGTTAGGCTTGAATCAGTACAAAAATAATTTTTAAAAATTATATTTTATTTGCTGAAAGACTTACAATCATAAAAATAAGGAGTTGTTTCTTGCTTACCTTTCTCATGTACGAGATTGGTTTGATCCTGGAAATTTTAATTTATTTTATAAATATCTTATATCTTTTTAAAGAAAATACAAATAATGTTTATCTTTCTTGGCGGTGGTATCATAAAAAAATATAAATTTCCGGGATCAACCTTTACATCATCTGTTCATATTAGGTATGTGTATTGATCCGGTCCGTTTTTATTCCAAAAAAAGACTTTAATGTGAAAAAACATGAAAAAGTACACAAATCAAGGTATTTGTCATCGCTTGCTATTATTTTTTCACATCTGTCTGGCAGTTGTTGTATTCCGTGACGGAAAAACGACTTGTTCTTCGAAGCGATCCATTTCTCTATTTCTTTATTGAAGTGCTGGTCCGAAAGCCCGTGTGTCATCGATCTGGACAAGTGATAATCGGACGGAGCAATGTTTGATGAATACAGCGGGTGAGGTGAAACGTCCCAGTCTAGTGCTTCCAAGGTGGCCTTCACAATCTTTCCAACATGTGGCCGAGTGATACCTTGCTGGAAGATCACTTAGTCGTGTCTCTTTGCATATTCCGGCCGGTTCTTCTACAATGCGTTGTTTAAAGGGATCAATTTTTGTTGGTAAAGTTCTGCAGTGATGGTTTGGCTCTGTTTTAATAGCTCATGATACACTACAACCTTCTGGTCCCACCATATACAGAGCATTACTTTCTTGCAGAGAATATTCCGCTTTGGTATCGATGTGGATGGTTTTCCTGAATCGCAAATGGATTTTTTCGTTTGAGATTATCGAAATATATCCACTTTTCGTCTCCAGTCACAATACAATGCAAAAAATCTTTTCTTTTTTCCTGGGAAGCAAGATTTCAAACATAAATTTTGAGTTCTAAAAAATGCGATTATTAGACTTTATTATGATAGGTATATCACTAGTTAGGTCACGTGCATAGGATGAACGAAGTCAGGTTACCCAATAAAGAACTTCAATGAGTGTCCAAAGGACGAAGAAAGAGGGGTCGCCCGAAACGCGACTGAAGAGATGAAGTTGACGAAGCAGTACAGGAATCTTCACGAATGATTTATGGACCGTAGAACATGGAGACTAAGAGCGGAGAAACATCGTCAGATATAATACAATCTGCGATTAAATAAATAATATCATTGGTAGAAAACCTTTGTTCTTCTTATAAGCCATGTTTCTCCTCTTTCAGCTCAAAAGCTATACTTAAGAAAATTATCTGAAACCTGCACCTCGCACAGTCAAATGGAATCATTTAGATTTCTTAATGTTTTTTTCTTATAAACGGAATATCTTGAAAAATCAATTTTCAATGAAATTCTTATATAATAATAAAATAATTAGCAACGTTTAAATATTAAATATTAAGAAATATTAATTTAGCTGAGTTTAATAAAATAAACCTTCTATTAATATATATAGGCCATGAAACACTACAACCTTCTGGTCCCACCATATACAGAAGATTACTTTCTTGCCGTGAATATTCCGCTTTGGTATCGATGTGGATGGTTTTCCTGATGGGATTATCGAAATATATCCACTTTTCGTCTCTAGTCACAATTCAATGCAAAAAAATCTTTTCTTTTTTCCCTGGCAAGCAAGATTTCAGACATAGCTCTTCGCCCATCGGTGTCTCTTTCTTTCAGTTCGTATGGCACCCATCTTCCTTCTTTGAAAATCTTTCACGTGGCTACTAAACGCACAGAAATTTGGATCGATCAACATTCAACAATAGCTCGAGCTCATGTTGCGATTGGCACGGATCTTCATTGATTAACGCCTATAATTCCTCGTCCTCGAACTTCTTCGGCTGACCTGGACGAGGTTTATCATCGACACTGAAATCATCACTTTTGAAACCTCGAAACCATTCTCTGCATGATTTATCGGTGGGAGCACTTTCACCATAAGCTTCTAAGAGCATTCGAACTTCAGCTGCTGTTTTCTTCAAATGAGAACTTCCCGGAAATGATGCTTTTTTGGCTCAAATTTCGACATTTTCGAATCAGATAAACACGATGTTATTGTTACAAACCCAAACTTTTATCCTCTGAATATTATTGCCAGATGTCAAAACTAAAAAATTTTGCAGATATTAGAGGTTAGAAAATTACATAGTACAGTAATTGACCGCCAGATGAACCGAATTAATTCACACACCTAATATATACAAGACTATCACCAATCATATTTAATAAAACTTTTTTACATGTATAGAAATGCAGCGCCATTTTTTGAATAATACATACATTAACAATATAAATAACATATGAAAAATTCTTTACTTACAAATAATTATTGAAATTTTTTAATTTTTTTGTTCTTTACAAGGGAAGGGAACCTTGAGGGGTTAATTTGCATAAGTTGAATTTTATTGTCAATAAATTAATACTATATTATTTATTTTTAACTGATATGAAGTTTGTTGTGATTTCTAATATAACTATCTTAACATTTATTTTTATTTTTAGTAAACAAAGAAATGTCATTGAAAAGGAATACAAATAAATAAATTTTACAAAATTCTCAAAACGTAAGACAATGATAAATAGCACCAGCAAGAGTACTTTTTGTGACGTCCCTACTAATATATTTCAGAGGGTTGATTTTTATAAATATGGATTAAGTTCTTCTATTTTTTTTTTTAATATGGTTTATGTTCATTAGAATCAATCTATAGTATCCATACTACCCCCTCAACATCACTATTAAAAGTGATGGCCCTTTCAATATTTATCTCAATGTGTGCTGCTTCCTCTTTAAATTTTCTTTTTTCTTCGTTTGCCCCCTTTGTGTTGTCTAAATCCCTTTCATGATGGAAATCATCAACAGTGTATCGAAAGCGCTGTTGACAAGTGTTGATTTTGGACTGAAACTAAGTGTTCTGAGTCGTATTCTTAGTGGACGTTATGTCTGTTTAAAATAAATTATATATACGGACTTTGTTCTTTACATTTTGGCCATTCCTTCTAGATTTTTTGTTGAAGTTTTCTAATTTTGTCTTTATTCGAGTATAATTTGAGAGCTTTATTATATTAATTTTGACTGCCAGTTCTATATTTTCTTTCTTAAAAATTGGTGCTTGCTATCTTCTCTGTTAGATTTGGTACATATATAGCATTTGGGGCAGATCTCCGGTAAAATTGACTCTTCATTAACCTTTTTTGCATTCTGAGAATCAGAATTTGGAATCATTCATCTCTTAAGTAAATTCTTAGAATATCCGTTCTGGCATCTCTTGATCAGCTTTTCTAAATTTTTCTTTTTATTTGGATGACATATATTGTTGATCCTAAAATTTCATTTTTAATGTTTAATTTTTAAATGAGAGGATGGATTAATCTAAAATACAACATCCTGTCTGTTTTTATTGCTCTTGCAAATGTTTTTTTATCTTTAATCGCCGAAATCGGACAGCGAAGCTAGCGTATCTATCATCTGTTTCATAAAAGAGTAGACAAGGACTAATAATGGGTTCATATTATAAAATTAAACGTAGGTTTCAAAAAAAAAAAAAGTTGCAATTAATGTTATATTTTGTTTTTATGTATTATCTAGTAATCTTTCTCTTCAGCTTTTTCCTTTTTTTTTTTTTTGGCGCTCATTTTTATTTTATTTCAATTCTGTGTTCTCTTCCTTTAATCTCTTTTGCCTGGAGTCCTCAATTATACAATCCATCCATCTTCTTTTGGGCCTTCCCCTCCATCTTCAGCATCCTTTTTCCTATGTATCCCTTCTCTCTTCTCATTACTTGGCCATATCACCTAACTCCATATCCCTGTACCTTTTTAGATGCCTCCAATACTACTGTCATTCCTCGGATCTTCTTATTTCTTATTCTGTCCCTTGTATTTCCCAAAGCCTATCTTAGCATTCTCATTTCCTTAACATTCAGCTTCCTTTTCTGGTGTTTTCCTTTCAATTTTTAATCCACATCCTTGTTCTTCTTTGAGTGTTCTTCATTCAACAATTTCTTGAAATAATCGTGCCATCTGTCATCCTGCCATCCTCGTTTCTAAGCACTCTTCGCTTAGTGTCTTTTATTTGTCTTATGTGGTGAAAATCTTAGAGGTCTTGTCTCTTGCTTTTGCTATACTGTATAATTTGCTTTGACCTTACGCTGTTTCTAATTCCTCATACAGTCCTTCTGACACTTTCATCTTTATTTGCAAATACCCGTTCTGCCTTTTTGTATTCTGTCCTATCTTCATCTCTTTGTGAGAGATCATATCTCTTTTTAACCTCTTTCTTATTCTTTAACTTCTGTTGCACTTCCTCATTCCACCACCACGTTTCTTTATCAACCAGAGGACCGTTTTTTTCTAAAATATCTTTCCTACTTTTATTATCATCATGTTGTTTTCCTCCCATCATTTGCCCCTTTATATATCTAAACTTTTGCAAGTCTTTCAATTTCCACCATTTTATGTTCTGTTCTTTTGCCTGCTTCCATTTCCTCTATTATATCACACTTCACTATCACATCATATTATCTAGTAATATTATCCCAATCATAGCTTTTGTCTATTCTTGGAATAGATGATAGCTGCTTTTCTTTCACGGACTTATAGCCCTAAGGCGTTGTGACTCTAGACATCTCAGATCAGCTTTGAATGGAAAGCATTTAATCTTTTAATCAGCCGCCAAAATGATAGGAACAGAAGCGGGAAAGTCGCAAGTATAAAAATTTTATTTTTCGATTATTATTATTCGTGACAAGATCTTAAAACATAATAAAATGGAAGATTTCATTGAAAATGAGTTAATTTTGAGGGTAAGTAATAATATAATCTTAAATTTTTTTACAAGAGTCTTCACCTAAGAATATTTTCGTTTTCGAGGAGAGAGGGGGAAGAGTTCTCTCGGAGCTTGAAATGTTGTGAATGGAATAGACTGGTCTAATGACCATAGTAGCTCACAGCTGCTGCATGAAAGAAAGGAAACCAACTGATATTTATATTTAGGTGGGGTAGATAGCTGAAGCTTTATATGTAGTAAAGGTAAAGATGAAGTGCGTGGTAGATAGATTTACATCTTTTATATTTATATAATATATAAGCCCACCAACTGGAAAAGAAGATGGAATCAAAATAAAAATAAAATATATTAATAATTAATAATAATTTTTAAAAGATATCATTTTAAGAAAATTTATATAAAATCTTAATATATCTGTAATTTTAAATATAACAACTTATAAATTTCTGTACCAAGTTTATACTCATTATTTTTTCGGGATATTATATTTGATATTTGAAGTGTTTGATCCATTTGTAAAGAAAATGTTAAAATAAAACCTTAAGACGAATGTCGGGATGGCTAATGCTAGTTTACTCCTGGTCACATATTATTGCGCGCAATGTTTAATTGTTTTTATATTTTTCTTTAGATGAAAATGTATGAACATGTTATTTATTAATGAGCACACATTTCTATTTCTATTTTTTTTATTTTTTGTTTTTATTATTTGTTTTGTAAATTGCTTGTTGTTTTGTGTTATGTAATTTATAAATTTGTATTTGATTGGACCTAGCCTCCGAGGACTTATTTGTGCCTCTAAGCAGGACGTAAATAAATTTAATTGTTTATTTTATTTATTTATAGTTGCTAGGATGATAATGTAATACAAATATATAAAAATATACAACTTTATTTGAAGACCGTGTTTTATTTAATAATATATAAATTATAACATTTCTACGACTATTTCTTTGGCCTTCCTCAGTTAAACCTAAATAGCAATGTTGAATCTTTGAAAAAAGAAACGACAGAACAATGATATTTTTGGATTTTTACTATAGCACTAGAATCACTTTGAATAGAAAGGTTAAGAGTTTGCATGTTAAAGAGAATGAGAACTATAATAGGAGTAAATAAGAAAGGAGGCTTAGTTTTTTTTTTTATGTGATAGGAGAGAATATTTATTTCTTTTAAAAGTAAATTACCTCTTTTAATCGCTGTGGTATATTTTTTTTAATTTTTTTATTTCCAAATTTTTTAAATAAAATTTTTACATTATTATAAGCTTCATCAAGATGATTGTCAGAAATATTCCTTTCTTGTTTAAAAACGGACTTCATTTCTTCCGTCTGAAATTCTAAAAAAAAAAAAAAATAAGAAAAAATACATTTTTTACTTTCTCTTACCATTATATGAAATTGTTCAAATTTAAATCATTGGTCAAACCACGATTAATCCTTCAAAATTTTTTTATTATTTATTTATAATTTTAAATTTGGAGGATTTTTTTTTTTCTTATTTTTCTCTCTCTAAAATATATAATTCTAGCGGCGCAGTTGGCATTCCAGCGTTGCTAACTCTTTTTCAGCTAGAAGCTCGTATGCCATTGCATTTGCATTTTTCATATTTGTTTACACGCATGAATTAGTTGGCCAGAAAGAGATTTCATCTCATGCCTTTGCACCTTTACGATTGAGTTGCATTCTCCCTTTGGACTTGTGTTCTTATTTATTTTTGTCCTTACGCTTTTAAAGACAAATAAAGTTTATTTTTATTTTTAATCCATTTTGGATTTTTTATATTTTCTCTCTGCGTTCAAGTTAGGTCATTCATTCCCTTTCGTCAGGAGTTGACTGTTCTTTGTTCTTCTTTAAATATTAAATTATTAATTAATTTTCTTTATTTTAGAAAAACCAGTAAACTTTGGACGCATGTTTAGATAAACAGCTTCATGCTAATAGATGAATTTTTAGCAGCCTCTTTAGCTCACAGCTTGCAGCTTAAAGGCGACTCTCTCTAGACTTCACAACAGCCACTACAGCTAAGAGCTTACAGATTACTGCTATATCTCTGTAGCAGTTCTTTGGGATTTTTATCACTGCTGGCAGCCCTCAGCTGATTTATCTGAGACCCGGCCTTCTTCCAAATTGGGGATCTTCTTTTTGGAATCGCCGAGCGACGTCATCTTATCTCACCAATAAAATTTCAGATTTTTATAAAACACAAAATTTTTTGTTTTATTTTCTTTTTGAAAAAACCGTCCAAGACTCAAATATAATTTAATTGAGTATAAATAATTTATCTGGGAAGAA